>JAECUM010000875.1:0-86020 GCA_016617855.1 Megalonaias nervosa
ATATATCTGTCTCTTTGTAGAAGCTGGACCTACAGAAGCACTTGATACACAGTGTCTTCATCCGGTGTCTGGCAGATGAGGACATGCGAGTCAGGAGGAGTGCTGCTCTTGCTTTAGTCAGGTCTTGCTCCAGTTTCACTAGTAAACTTGTGAAGAATGAAAAGTATTTGGATGCTGATCATTATTTAAGAAAGCTGACAGTAAAGAAATCAGTCAGTAAATTTAGAACTTGTAATGGTGTTCTTTTATTTAAAAAACTAGAAATTAGCTGCTAAGCACTAAACAGCCCAAAAAAAAATTTATGAAAGAAGAGTCTCTCTAACTACAATTCTGACAGAAGCTTTTCTCCAAAGCAAGCTGAATTAATCATTCTGATCTGAAATCTTCTCAGAAGGATTTAAAAACTGGCAGTGTGATACTGGACATCATTACACATTATAAAGATAATTATTTTCTCCATTGAGCAATTATAACTCTCAGACCAATTGTAAAATTGACTGTACCAGAGACTTTCCCAGATCAGCTGATATTTGCACAGAGAATTATTTCTAAATTAAGTAACCAATCATAAAAGCTAAGTTTTCTAGTAAAAACCTGGGCCTGACAGGTAAACATTCTCAAACAAAGTACTAGATTGTGACACTGTTAATTGCAGCTGCTGCATGAAAATGGATAAATCTGAAATCTTTAGAAGCACATGTACAACCTCAAATGGAAATAAAAATTTAGAGGGACTTTTTGCATCAGACGAAATATCATCTATTTATTCATCTGACATCATTGTGGCAACAATACATAAATGAGACTAAAAGGGAATTCAAAATGATAATAAAAGTACACTTGACGGGTATCCATAATCACAACGATTCCCCAGTGTCTAAACATTTTAACTAATCTGACCACAACAAAGATTGTGTTAAGTATCAGATAAAAGAAATACGTAAATCTTAGCCTGAGCTCTCTAGTAACACCAGAAAGATAGAGAACATTTTTGGATGTGCCAATTACACACTCTACACCAGTATAATTTATTCTGTGTCCTCTCATTACACACAAATGTTCAGGTCTCACAGTCAGATAGCTTGAATCGTAAAATCCTTTGAAGAAACACTTTCTCTGTTTGCTGCCCTTGCAGTTTATTGATTATGTAATAAACTGTGATGTAGCTGCACTGCTACACGACCATTATGCATTTCAACAGATTACCAATGTGTTTTTTGTGTGGCATCATTTAAACATCGCCAATCATTGATGTGACACAATAAAATTATGCACATTGGTATTAGTAGTGTCATGCCATATTTGCCAAAGAATCTTCAAACGAAAAGATTTGATGAATCATTAGAAAAAAAGCAACACAGCTCCAAGTATACCAGCAGAATAGAAACCAATAGCAAACCAATTAGAAAAATGGATACAATCAAAGAGCAGTTCCTACCAGATCAGACTGGATTATATATCCAAAACAATATGATGACAATTTCAAGCTTCTGATAGAATATATGACAATTTCAAGCATCTGATAGAATATATGAAAATTTCAAGCTTCTGATAGAATGTAAGTGGTGCTCTACAGTTTCGTATTTTGCATAAGGTTAGAATTTTAAAGAAAAAGAATTCCACCGGGCTTCCTCGCTAGTTATACTGGCTATTTAAAAAAGACCTTGTATATCTTAGGTATTGTTCAAAGAACCTTTAATTCCCTTTATTTTGGTTTATGATTGATGGGTGTAATATGGGTTATAGAGTATGCAGCTTGGCCTTACTCCAGATGTGCACCTTTCAAAAAAGTGCTAGCTCCACTTGGTCATTTTCACTTCCTGAACTTCAGAGGTAAATTGTACAAAAAAGAGCAGATAACTTTTTTTTACATTTTATATATTTGGTAATTCATTCATTGCACTTTCAGAAGCTGGTATTATCTAGTCTGGCAAAATTCATTTTCCCTATTTTAATAGCTGCTAAGGATAGTGTATTTTAGACAAAATCAGGCTGATTTTTTGAGCACAAGAGAGCAGTCATTTTAGTTAGCAGTGTGCTAAGATCATTTACAATTTCCAAAAGTATAATATCCAAAGAAATATCAGCCACATTACATCAAAGTAGCATAGAGGTATGCCAACATTCTCTCCACTGTGCATGTTTTATATGCAAACAACTTCACCTTACATACATCACTGTCTCAAAAGTACATAATAACTGGTGAGCACCCCCTATATGACAATTTCAAGCTTCTGATAAAATATATGACAGTTTCAAGCTTCTGATAGAATGTATGACAATTTCAAGCTTCTGATAGAATGTATGACAATTTCAAGTGTCTGATAGAGTATATGACAATTTCAAGCTTCTGATAGAATGTATGACAATTTCAAGCATCTGATAGAAAAATGACAATTTCAAGCCTCTGATAGAATATAAGAAAATTTCAAGCTTCTGATAGAATATATGACAATTTCAGGCTTCTGATAGAATATATGACAGTTTAAAGCGTCTGATAGAATATATGACAGTTTAAAGCGTCTGATAGAATATATGACAGTTTAAAGCGTCTGATAGAATATATGACAATTTCAAGCTTCTGATAGAATATATGATAAGTTGAAGCATCTGATAGAATGTATGACAATTTCAAGCTTCTGACAGAATGTATGACAATTTCAAGTGTCTGATAGAATATATGATAGTTTCAAGCATCTGATAGAGTATATGAACATTTCATTCTTCATCGTTATGTCAACCCTGTAGATAACCTTATAATCCCACTGGGATTAAATATACACTACCAGTATGATACACCAGCACAGGAATTAAACTGATAAACTGTATAATAGTAAGGCAATCTGATACATTAGGTTACCAAAACTAACTTTATTTTAAAAACTAACCTTATTTTTCTAAAATATAAAAAACAAAGTGTTTGTTATCTAAATAAAAATTCAAGAGTTTTCTAGCCATTTCTTTGTTTATACCGCTATTTGAAATGTAGTTTTCTATAATTATGTTTTATCCACCATTTTATCCAAATCCCGGCTACAAGACAGTGGTATCATTAGAAACCCGGATGCTACAGTAACAGGTCTCGTTGATACAATTGTCACGTGACCTTACATATAGCAAAACCTTTGACATCAGTGACAAAAGGTTATATAAACCTCTCACTGACAAGACAGAGTGATTAGTTGAACAAATGAATCAACCAGATCAGTTCCCTCTGATGAGTTACAAAACTGACAAAACCGGTCAGGTACCGAGGTGACTAGACTACCCCAGCAGATGGGAAGGAATGCCTCTATATTCATTCAGTCTTCATCTTCATTCCTGTTGAAAGTCTTAAGTTTAAATTCCATTGCATTGTCAGAATCATTTTGTTTAACTTCATGCAGTTTTAATCCATTATTCAGGGATTTATGACTGGACAGTTTGTTTCATATCATCATACTGGTTATTTTTCTTTAAAACAGGTTCATTAGCACTAGAAACTTCATTACATTTCCTTGTATTGCTAGATAAGATGGCAAACTTAACAACTTCATCAACAATAATGAAAGTATGTAGCGATTTTTTTGTACTTACAACTCCTATTAAAATCAGCAACATGCATCAGAATATTTGATGAGTAAACTTTTGAGATTGAGAACACTCATTTGTGTCCATTTAAATGTTTGCCCAGTAGTTAGTATGTATCGGTCTCCTGTAATTTTCACATTAAAAAAACAACATAATAAACACCACTTGTGGGTGCTACATTTTTGGTATATCAGTCAAGTTTTGAACAAGAACCTCCTGGTGGTTATTTTTTTGAGGCAAGTGCCTTTTATTTCACAAACACACCAAAGAAATCTATGGGTTATATTATTAGCAATTAAAACTACTCACCTTACAATTGCTGACATGCATCAAAACAGTCTTTGACAAGCCAATTGTTAAAAGTCTAACAAACTGCCTGAAGCAAGGTTAGGACCTAAAAGTCAGAAAATCGTGGATACGTACAAATATTGCGCTTAAAAACTGATAAGTAACAAATATCAATATTTATTCCTTATTTGTCAAACTTTGCTTTGTCTAGTAAATATTCACATGTCACACCTGCGCAAAAAAATGAGAGACTGACCTTAACTACAAGATGGAAATGATGTATGACAGATGAAAAAAAAACTTGGAACAGTTATGTAATAGAAGAATGTGGTAAATATAAACACTAAATAAAATATATATGTACTGTGGTGAGATCACAGGGTATACAACTTGCAGAACATAAGTCATTATGAATGAACAAGACCCCCCCCCCACTCTCTCTCTCTCTCTCTCTCTCTCTCTCTCATTTTTTGGGGCTTGCCTATGGACAAGTACCATGGAAACTTGAGTGTGAGCAAGTTAAATTTGAACTTGTCCCAGGAGTCAGACTATTTGATTTTTTTAAAAATCCTTTATTATTTTTATTGATATTATCATCAGAATCATCAACTTGAATATCACTACCATCATTGTCAACATTCAAGTTGTCATCCATTCATTTATTGATTGATTTCAGTCAAACAAGCACTCCTCCAGCCACATTTTTTGTAAAATTTCTGCATTGTTGTTCTTTGATATTTGTGAAGTATAGCACTTGTTTCTATAGCAACAGTACAAATATACAGTAGATTACAGCCATAGTTGTATTAAGAATAAATGAGATTTTATTCAGGATAAAATAAGATACTGTGATCATATTCATATAGGATAAAATAGGTTAAAGCACATTGGGGAAATTGCACAAAGTGATGTATGCATGCGTACTTGCATTACCGCACACATGTGCATGTATGTACAGAGGAAGCAGGAGTATTGTTTAACAGTGTTGCAAAGTATGAGCGAAATGTTAATGTTTTTCACATTATGTTTCAAATAAATTTGTTTGCTTACACTGCAGGTTAAAGATATTTCATCACTGTTTTTTCCACAGACTAGTACCAAAGCTGTATTATCCAGTGGACAGTCATCTCCAGAATCCTGTAGTTGCCATAGCAAAGGAATATACTGAAAACTTTCTCAATCCCATCATGCATGACTGGGCTCTGGAGCCACCCACCATTGTCCAGGGATTGGTTAAGCCATACCATGTGTCTCCTGATGTAACATCAGACTTCACAGTGGAGAATAGCTTGTCCAGGATTGTCATTGCCTTATTGTATGAGCTCAACTTGTCACAGTCGAAACATCTCACTGTATGTATAATTTTGTGATCCTAAATATAGACATGACCTGTCCATTAAACAGGTCCATCCTTTTAACATTCTGTCATTAAGTATATCCATGATTCCTTTATTTCCAAAAGGTGAATATTTTACTATTTAATACAGCTGAATGAAGCATTTTTAAGATGGCCACTGGTGAGCATATTGATGTCTGAGCACACCATTTTCATTTAGGACCATCTAGAACTTGGAACTACATTTCTTTACTGGACATTTGTAGCTTTCTACATTTATAGACCTGTCTGTGAAGTCAAGGTTACAAGCTGCTTGGCATGCTGATTCTCACAATGGAATACTTGGTGAAAAGATGAATCACTTTGTACATTTTTTATCAAAACTGATAGGGTGTGTTGGATACAGTATTCATTTACCTTCCCTAATGATAAAGATAAAACATACTTGTCACTTATTTTTATTAATTGCTTGAAAATTGCTATTTTTCTAGCTTAATTCTCTGCAACAGAAACTTCATGATTTGGTCCCCTCTGCATGCCCTTGCTTATATCCATTCAGCCATCTAGAAAAACTTGTTAGCAGATTTATGCAAAAACCAATTAACTTGAACAAATTAAATTTGGCTAGCATATTTTTTATGAATATATAGCTGGCCTGATTAGATCTTTCTAGGCCATTGCAGCAGTTATTAATTTTTTTTTTCAGAGAAATTTGAACTAGTTGTGCTGAAGACCTTTTTTTTGTAAAAACCTTGTTAGTTCAATTAAGCAGAACCCACTCAAGGTAGTCAAATAAAATTTAATAGACATATTTGTGTTCATATTAAAATAACCATAAATGTTTAGGCTATTGTAGCAGTTTTAAGATTTTGTTTTTTTTTTATATGCATACCATAAGGTGTTTATGGTGTATTACGCAATGTCTGTCTGTTACCAATTTTGTTTCTGCAGAGTAACTCAAGTTGTGTGCAATCTAAAGTTACAATACTTTGTGGCCGGCTCACACTTGGAATAAGGAAGAACCCAGTCAGTGTTGAGTTGAACTTCAAGGTCAATGTCATTTTGCTGGAGAGTAGAGAAACTGTTTCTGTATAATAACTTCAGTTGTCCACCATCTGCAGTTACCAAACTTGCATTTGGGATTAGAAAGAAGCCTATTGATTTGGGGGTCAAATGTCAAGGTCACAATGAATGGAAAAAAAGGAAAATGATTTCTGCATAATAACTTGAGTATTACATCGCAGACCTAGACCAAACTTTGTGGATGGTTTACACTTGGGGTGAGGAAGAAGGATGTTGATATTTGGTGTGAAGGTCAATGGTCAAAGTCACTTACTAAGGAGGAAAAATGATTTCTGTTCAGAAATATGAGTTATCTGTCAAGAGTATTATTAAAAGTGGCATATAATGGACCATTCACAGTACTCTTGGCACACATTTTTTAACTTTCTGGACTTGGACATTCTGGGCATAAATTTTGTTGCCATGGTTTAGGCCAGAATACTTGTAATTATCAAAAACATGACTGTTAAGAAATGCTACAGATGTAACTCAATGGATTAAACAGCATGATAGAAAAATGTGATTGGATTTCATAATCTACAGGGCTATGAAACTGACATCCAGCTTTGTATCAGCATAGCTACACTGAACACATTTTAACTACTTGTAGAGCTGATTAGTCTTTGGTCAAATCTTCTGGTCAAGGCCCCACAAGCTTATGCGGTGGTCATGCTTCTTTGGCCAGTGTCTGCCAAAGCTTATGCATTGGTCCTGCATCAGTGGTCAGTGTCTGTCAAAGCTTATGTATTGGTCCTGCATCAATGGTCAGTGTCTGTCAAAGCTTATGTAGTGGTCCTGCATCATCAGCTAGTGTCCAGCAAAACTTGTGCAGTGCTCCAGCATCATTGGCTGTTGTTCAACAAAGCTATGCAGTGGTCCTACATCATTTGACAGTATCTGACAAGCTTATGCAGCAGACCTGCATCATTTGCCAGTGTCTGACAAATGGTGCATGTTAGCAATGCTTTGTTATCACTACACTACCTAAACTACATGGATAAGTCATAAAACATGCCATGTGATCTGGAGCCTATTTGGTCCTAAATGAAAATGGTGCCGCACAGATATCCAATATGACCACCAAGGTGTCCATTTTTAAAATCAGATCATGAACATTGCACAGGGTTCTTTCACCTCCTTGAAAACAACTTAATTTTGATTGGATGCATCCAATGAAATTCACTGACCTGAAGTACAGGAATATCTGCTCAGTTCACTAAGGTGTAGATAGGGTTATCATATTGGAACCTTGGAGAGTGAATATGAAGATGTGATTACAGCTGAGGCAGCAATCTTGAAAATCTTGTCACTATTCCTCTTATAAGGATGATTATATTGACTTCACATTATGAGTTGATAACATACGCTTGCTCATTGTACAGTTGTTTTATTGATTGCAGTGTGTAGTTGTCCTGAATAAAAATGGCACAGATTTGACTATCAACATGGCTTTTATGGTGAACAACTTGAAAATCTTGTTATTGCTACTCATTTTGAAGAACTGTCATATTGTCATATATTTTTCACTGAAAGGCTTCTTGCACCATGGATTTGGTCCAAAATAAAGATGACAATGATCAAACCTCCTTCACATATTGGTATAGTAAATGCTTTTGACCAGACTTTATATTTAGTTGAATTTCAAGAAACAAACTGATAGTCAGGACTCCTATATTGATATCAAGCTCAGAGGTCATGACCCATGTTTTATATGTAATGGTTTATGCACATGATTATGCAAACTAAAATAAAAGCATTTGTATCAAACTAGATTTGTGGAACTAAATGAATATTTCTCTTTGAATTAGTGCCGGTTTAGAGACAATAACTTAGGCTTTTGAACTATAATGGCCTGTGAACAAAAGTATTAAGGCAAGTTCAGTCAGCCTCTGTCCATTTCACCAGGTTAAAGGTCAAAGATTATGACAGGTTGTTTTTGTTTATTTTACTGCACTTGCCTCATTAGCATATTCAGTCAAAAAATAAGAATATGTCAACTGATTTGGAATGTTTCTTTAGAAAATCACATGTTTTATGTGCTTGGTAGTTACAAGGAATAAAGGACGTAAGTAATGAGTTGACTTGGATTCTTTTTCAGCCATTATAGCATCAGACCCTTTGAGTGACTCTTGTAAACTGTTTTCTATCTACATATAACCATGTATGATGGATGCTTTGAAGACCTAATGATAGCAAGTACAGAAAAAAGATGCATTGTAGTTCAAAACTTCATTTGCTAGAGTTGGATCTATTCAAAAGCAGAAAAAAAAACTCTTATAACTTTATTTCCATGCCATTTAAATATGTTCTTTCAAAGCATCGAAAACTGACAGTAATTGTTTTCTTTCAGTCTGGATGTTGTCTAGCCCTTTGTCTCCTCTCTGAAGCTTATACTACTAGCTTGTATCCCTACGCCTGGGGTTGTGGAATCCCCACCCCTATCCAGCCTCGGGAGTCCTCATCTAAGGTCAAGAGACCACCCACAAGGTCACTTAGTTCATCAAGGTGAGATAATGTTCACTTAGTTCATCAGGGTGAGATGATGTTCACTTAGTTCATCAAGGTGAGATAATATTCACTTAGTTCATCAAGGTGAGATAATGTCTTCTTTAATTTCTGTGATGAAATTAATTTTTTTTTCAAGTAATTTTCCTTATCCTCTTACACTTTGTTACAATACAGTTGTCAAAATAATTTTTGAATCTAACAGATTTTAAGTAGACATTTATTAGTTGGTTCATTTTTTTAAAGATATTTAGAAAACCTACAAGTGTCACATCTTTTGTTTCAGTAATTGCACATATAATTGTTTTTCTTCCCGCAGACTTCACCTTTGTAACTTTAGGTATTCTATTTGATATAAGATGTGATTAGGTTCTCATGTATACAATGGCAACTAATTGCTGCATACAGTGTAATGCCACATGCCATCATTCCTCCTGAATTTCTGCAGAAAAGTTGCAATTTGTACAGTAAACCCAGATATAACAAAGGGGCCCATAGTGGCCAAGTGGTCTAAAGCACTCACCGTTACAGATCACTGCCATCTCACCTCTGTCTGCGTGGGTTCGAGTCTCGGGCTCGGCCAGTGTGGGTATGTGAGAAAGCTTACCAGTAGCTTCTTGTGGGTCGGTGGTTCTTTCCGGGATTCTGTCGGGTTCTTCCTCCACCATTGATACTGGCCACCATGCATAGCCTATCTTGTACTGAAAAATGGCATTAAACCCTACAACAACAACAACCAGATATAACAATGCCTGAAGTTTTAGTTTATCCAGTATCTTTGTAATAGATGAGATGTGACATATATTGTACCGAAATTGTGTAATGGAATCAATCATGTTTCTTACTTTATACTTACCAAAGTATTGCTGTTTGTGATATCTTTATAAGCAGAATTTACTGTATTTGTCACGTGAATCAAAATATTAAACTGTTCATAAAGTCATCTTTGTATCTAGAAAGATTTGTATTAAATTCTCTAGACAGTAAAATCTGAATTAAGAGATGACCCCTTCTGCCAACAAAAAGCAGTTTCTCAAGACAGTTGGTCTCAACAGGTTTATGCAAGACGACCGGTTTTCAGAGTTGAATTTCAACATGGTGTAAGAAAGAAAAAAATACCAATCAGTATTGTATATGAGTTATTTATTGATGGCTTTTTTTAAAATATTGTATTAAATATTCATTTCAAAACGATTTTATATTGCAATAATGATGTACGTCATAAAACATTGACATATTGGAAGATCAGGTGTACATGAATTAGCATATGAATGGCATTCACAGCAGTGTTGAAATGGCTGTTTTGAATAAGAATCATGGTCATCAGTTGCAGTGATGCCCAACTGCAGGTGCTATCTCACAACAGTACATTTGTGTCATAAAATCAATCCATGCATGACAGGTGGTTGCTGATAGCAGAGTTCACTTGAGACGGGTAGACAGGTTTTACTGTATTTACATTTTCAGAACTTTTGATTGTCACCATTTAGCCATTATTGTGTTGAGATGCCATAATAACCTAATACATAGTATTTACATAATGTCTACTTTGCTCTTTATTTGGAAGCAATCTCACATATTTTTTTAAGTATTATTTTATTTTTTAATAGAATTTAGGGTTTTTAGGCATGCAGTGGGCATGAGAATCTTTGTTCAGAGAAATTTGCTACCAAATAATAACTGGGAATCTTAAGGGAATTACCTAATTTCAGGAAATTTTTGTGCCAAATAATGACTGAAAATAGCTCCTAATTGGGGTATGATGGAAGGGTTTTCACAGGGGAATGCATAGTATAAGGGAAATTCACTGGCATGCCAAGGAATTTAAAAAATTTTCATTCTCATTCCTGATTCCAGGAAATTCACAAACATTCAAGTCATAGTAAATAAGAAAAATCTGCCAGTTTTCATTTGAAAAAGAAGGAAAGCTCTAAGCAGTGCTGCTAATTATATGCTTTGATTTCAAAATTTAAATAGAGTATAATGTTTTGAGGGTACTTTACTGGTCGGAGATCATTTTCGTTCAGTGTCCATTTTCTCTTTCAGTTCCCTCAGCCTGGATGAACTAAACCCTGGTTCAGGAGGTGGTCCTCTACCCATAATCCTCTCCTTGCTGATATCATCATCTGTCAGCCATGACATTGCATCCCACCAGACCGCACTGCAACTTGCAGGAAACTTGATAGCTGGTAAAGTACTAATTTTCATTAATAATTTTAAATAAGAGGAATATTTTTATGCCATCGGTAAAGACATCTGCCTCCATCTTGGGTGATTACTGGTTTTGTTTTGCCTGTCATTCTGGTTAATGATTTCTTGTAACTGCAATACAAATTTAGAATTTTTTTGTAATAAATTTAAGAATGTGGAGGGGTGAGGGAGGCATCTGCCTCTCACTACATTATTTTTTTTTTATTACCCTTACTTGTCACAGACCAGTAGAGCTCATGGGATGGCTTTTTGTCTGTACATCCATTAGCACAAGCTTGTTGTTGCTATTCTTCCAAAACAACTTGGAGGGTTGCCACAAAACTTAACAAAAAGATTCATACCAATTTCTAGTTGGTCCTAAATGAAAATGGTGCTGCACAGAAATTCAATATGGTCACCAATGACCATCTTAAAAATCTTGTTATCACTGACCTCCAGTGTGGATGGTTATAATAACATGGTCATCATATTATGTCTATTGGCCCTAAGTGAAAATTGTGCTGATCTGACATTTACTATGGCAGAGATCAAGACAATTCCATTATCACTACTTTTTCTGATCAAAAAGTCACATGGACATGTAGTTTTCACCTGATGAAATAAAACTTCTGATGTCTTGTTGGTTATTAATGAAAAAGATGCTGACCTAACCTGCAATATGGCCACCAGTGCAACCATCTTAACAACCTTGTTATGGCTACTTGTCATGGATGAATGATCATATCAGTGTGGGGTTTTCACCAAAAGATTTATGATATCTGGTTGGTGCTAAACAGAAATGGTATTGATCTTACATCGAATATGACTGTTTGGATGGCCATCTGAAAATTTTGCTGTTGCCAACTCTCTTGAATTGACGTTCATATGGACATTTCACCAAAAGACTTATTATGATGTCCAGTTGATTCTAAATAAAATTGATGCTGACTTGATATCAGTTATATCTGACATGATGGCAGTCTTGAAAATCTTGTTATCAATACTTCTACAGAATGATTTGGATGGTCTTATTGACAGCTGGTTTTTACCAAAAGACTTAAATGTCTAGCCAATCCTGAATGAAAATGTGTCCCTTGATTGAACATCCAGCATAGCCACAGTGGTGGTCATTATGAAAATTTTGCTATCACTACTCATCCTGAGTGCATGGGCATATCAACATGGGGTTTTCACTAAAATATGTTGGTCCTCAGTAAAAATTGTGCTGATCTGAGGTGACCATCTTGAACTTTTTTATCATTTCTTCTCTTGAAGGAATGTTTTACAATTGATAATGAAGACCTGCTGTTCATTTGACAACATGTTCAGATGATTACTAAAATTACAGTTGATAATGAAGATCGGCCATTCTTTTGACAACATGTTCAGATAATTACTAAAATTACAATTGATAATGAAGATCAGCCATTCATTTGACAACATGTTCAGATAATTACTAAAATTACAGTTGATAATGAAGATCGGCCATTCATTTGACAACATGTTCAGATGATTATTAATATTACAATTGATGATGAAGATCTGCCATTCATTTGACAACATGTTCAGATAATTATTAATATTACAGTTGATAAAAACCGTTCATTTGACAAGTTCAGTATCTCCACTATGCAGTCAAGATTCTATTCAATTGCTGTATCACCACTATGCGGTCATAGATTCTATACAATCGCTGTATCTCTACTATGCAGTCAAGGTTCTGTACAGTCGCTGTATCTCCACTATGCAGTCAAGATTCTACACAATCGCTGTATCTCCACTATGCAGTCATAGATTCTATGCAATCACAATATCTCCCTGTGCAGTCATAGATTCTATACAAGTCACTGTATTTTTTATGACAGGTGCAGCATATAAGTGTTTGCGGTCCCCAGATGATGTTGTTGGTACCTCTGGTCAACCTGATGAAGTGTCATGGTTGGCTATATCTGACAGAGTACTGGCTGCCATGATTGACACACTTCTCACACATGTGGCCAGGTTAGACTTAGCATAAAACTTTTAGTATAATTCTTTTCTGTTTGTGGGATGCCACAATGTTTCAAATTCATTGTTACTGTGAATTTAGGGACCTAATGAACAATGTTCCAGAAAGACTGCCTTCCCCAGTTGTTGAATGTAGGTGCCAAATAAATGTAATTTTTTGCAAATACTTGAAAATCGATACAAAAATACATTGAAAGAGGTACTGTTACCAGCAAAACAGAAAAAGAATGCAAATGAAATGCAGAATGAACACAAAGTTCACAATGAATGCAGAAAAAATGCAATCAAAATGCAGTATGTACTATGAATGCAAACAAAATGGATAAATACAAACAGAATGAAGTATGAATACCAACAGAATACAGGATGAATACAGACAGAATACAGGATGAATACAAACAGAATGTAGCATGATTGTAAAACAAACTGTGCCATATACGCAAACAAGATGTATGATTACAAGCGATATGTAGTATGAGTGATAACAAAATGTAGTATGCACACACAAAAAATGTCTTATGAATGTAAACACAATGTAGCATGAATACAAACTGAATGTAGAATGAATGCAAAACAAAATGTACCATGTACACAAATAAGATGTATCACTGCAAGCAAAATGTATGAACACAAACAAAATGTAGTATGAACACAAACAGAATGTAGTATGAGCACAAACAAAATGTAATATGAACACAAACAAAATGTGGAATGAATGCAAACAAAATGTAGTACAAACTCAAGATGTAATATGAACACAAACAAAATGTTTTATGAATTCAAATAAAATGTAATATGAACACAAACAAAATATAGTATCAATGCAGACAAAATATAATATCACAAAATGTATGAACACAAAATGTTGTATGAACTGAAACAAAATATATTATGAATGCAAACAAACTGCAGTAAAAATGCAAACAGAATGTAGAATGAAAACAAACAAAATGTAATATAAATGCAAATTAAATGATGAATGCATCTTGAGTAAACAGAGAATGTAAATACAGTCCTGAGAATGCAGAATGATGAATGATAAGCTATAATAAAAACTAATGGAATTTTATGCATTTTCAATTTTATTGTGGCACAAGATACTGTATTGCCATTTCTTTTTGTGGGTCTCAGTTTTCAGGGTTTTTGTAAAAGAAAGATTTTTTTTGTGTGAACTTAAATTTACGGGTTTGCCTGTTACAGTTTGCATATTTGTAGGTATTTAATAATATGGATTAAGCCTACAATACCCAAAATGAGAATTCAAAAGAATAAAACTATGCCAACAACAAATGGTCATCACTTCAATGGTTAAAACGATGCTTTAATCTGTATGAGTTCAAATCAAACACCTGTCAAAATCAATCATTTACATTATAATCAGAGGGGGGCCGATGCAGCCAAACAAAACAAAGCTAATCAGTTATTAAAGTACATGTGTATAATGCCTTCCTTCAAACACTCTCCTTAAAAGTTGCACCTTCAATTACTTTCTGGTGACCTTGGCATTAACATAATTTTTAAAAATGGTAAAATTCAGTTTAGATCCACATTAGTTTGGATAATGTCAGTGTTCCACATGTGAGCCAAATATATGAGCAGCTGCTCCTTGCTTAATGCAGTTAGCAAGCAGTGTCAACATTTAATGTATTTAGAGTCCCTCAAAGTGCAAAGGTGTGAAGTTGAAAAAGAATGGAATTACTCATTTGTTTAAACCTGCCTCATATATGACTTCAACCACCAGACTTTACAATAAATAAAGAATACAGAAAAGAATTAAAATCACATTTCCACAACTAGTATGGTAAATCGGTCATGGAGACTTTAAAATCTGATTAATCAAGCCAATTCATCCTGAATGGATAATTGTAGCTAGCATAAAAATATGTGAAATATTCAACCTAATTATCCATGGTTTTCAAAATGCTGGACTTAATTCAACAATTTCAGGATTATTTACCTGACAAACATTTGGTTGTACCAGCAGACTTCATTGACATGATGTTGATTTATTGGGGTATTTTTTATGAAAAACAGTTACGTGTGAGCTTATCTACTGTGCTGTAATTAGTGTATATTGTTACAACTCTAGGTGTTAAACCAAATAACAGAAAGAACCAACAGTTTAAGTAAAATCAACAAGTTATTTATTTTCTGTGTTACAAAGTGTAAATTTAAGAAACATGGTGTTGTGAATTACATCCCAAATAATCCTGAATGTCCTATCACAAGTCCAAAAATGTAGAATTTTCCAAATGAATTCCAGTATTTAACATCCTGATGTACCAAAAGTCTTTATGTCCTGATGTACCAGTAGTCATGAATGTCCTGATGTTCCACAATGATGCAATCCAGAATGTCTATGAATGAGTTCTCAATAATCCCAAAGTAGTGTTTTAATCCAAAAAGTCAGGAGTACTTTTTAATTCCAATGAATAATTCAAATAATTCTTCTCAAATTATATATTAACACAACTAAAATGATTCTTCAGACTGATCTTAAAACAGGGATGAAAAAATTGTTTATTTAACCCCTTTCTGTCTTTGTCTCTCTGCATACATACATACATACATATATACATACACACATACATACATAGTCACCTGACCTATGATGCAACAGAATGTTCTGGAAAAAATTCATTAACTCATAAACAAGGCCAGCTTAAACTGAAGGAAACAGTTTGTTTACTTCTTAGAATCAGGACAAAACTCCAGGTGGCCACAACCTTGAGTCATGACAATAGTCAGGTACACAATATAAATTAAAAGATACATAACAATATTTGTAGTGTTTCATTAGTAATTATGCTTCAGGCAATAGTTCTAGTTGTTAAAGTCATTTTGTTCTTTGAGATTAAGCATGCATGAATTAAACTAAAAATGCTTTCATTAGAATTTTAATTTATTGACAGAAGTTTCAGTTGAATGAAAAGTCAGCTTGAATAAGCATTAGTTCTAATTTTCTTACTTTAGTATCATTTTTAATTCTTAATTTCATTTTCAGTAATATTAGTGTTTAAATTTCTCTATCCTTACTTGCCTCACAATATGTTATCGATTTAAGGCAGTGAACGGAATTACAGCCTGCAGATTTCATGGTCTTTAACTGAATTCAGGATCCACAGGTCTTGTTTGATTTGTGCAGCAATCACCATAATTTTGTAAGAGTTACTTCCCCTTCACAATCAAATTATTGTGCTTTAGCAGCATAAAAATCTGACTAGAGTTATCAGTAGCATTAAAAGGCAATCCATAATGGAGTCAATCAGTAGAGTTATCAGTGGCGTTAAAAGGCAATCCGTAATGGAGTCAATTGGTAGAGTTATCAGTAACATTAAAAGGCAATCCGTAATGGAGTCAATTGGTACAGTTATCAGTAGCATTAAAAGGCATCCGTAATGGAGTCAATCGGTAAAGGACACTGTTTGTCTTATTTGCAATTTACAATATAGCGTGAATTTGGGTTTTGTAATTAAAAATTAGGTATTCAGGTACATGTTGTTATTATTTTATTTCAGTAATTCACGTACGGCTATTCCACTTAAACATACATGGTATCCAGGGAAGGCATTGTTTTAAAATCTATGTCAGGGTACAGATTGTCTAAAGAGTTCATATGAAGACAATATAAAATTCTAAATTGCATCTATGGGTGACTGTTCTACATTAAAAGTGCCTTCCCTGGGTTCCAAGTGTATATTGCTGGAACAGCCCTTAAATTTGTTTAGCTGTTAAACATAATATGATGGAAAATAAACACACATTCTTACACTCAGGTGCATCATTACTCTTGCAATAGGAAAATCTCTATGCTGAAAAAGAATAACTTTCACTAAGTGGATTTTTGGTCCACAATAAAGGGTCCCTCCCATGAAAAGATACTGAAGATACTTAGATGTATAGAGCTGATTGGGAATTTTATATGAGAATTATGTCAGGGGTTTCATTCTGTAGGATAAATCCTGATTCTTTTATTTCAGTAACCCAGACCTCTAATGGCTAATCAAAGCTTGTCACAGAGTTCTGTCGAACATAAATAGATTCTGTTGTTTGAAATCTTTTGCTGAAAGTAGCTTGTCTTCAGTTGAAATAGTTATAGAGTTATCAAGTACAGTGAGAGTCCACATCATGGTGTGGCTTTTCAAATTTTACAATAATTGTACCAATTTATTGAAGTAATTAAACGTTTTCATGCCAAAAATAAACAAGTTTGATTTAATAGTTTGGCAGGATGTGTTATGTTCTTATACAAAAAATAAAATGTTCTATTACTGCTTCTTTCTTTATATGAATAACGATGTTAAGAGTTTGTATGTGATTGTTCATTTTCAGTTATGTAATTGTCAATCACTGCACTTTGATCT
This sequence comes from Megalonaias nervosa, assembly GCA_016617855.1. NCBI lineage: Eukaryota > Metazoa > Mollusca > Bivalvia > Unionida > Unionidae > Megalonaias > Megalonaias nervosa. The sequence goes on from JAECUM010000875.1 coordinate 17,323, forward strand.
TAGCTTAGTTCAGCTCTTTAAAAAGTGGATGATTCTTAATCTAATTTGTTTTGAACCAGTGACAATCAGGCCATTCCATATTTTTGTGTTTGTCTTCTATACATCCTCTACAAAATCATTGCTTTGTTAAGTCATCAAACAATGCAATTTCAAAGAAAGGTTTCTCCCCCAAATTTAGAAATCTTTTAATTTGCCTACCTAATTCAGTAATTAAGTAATTGCTAATCATCAGTGTCAGTTTCACAGCTTAAAGTTGTTGAAATCACTGGGCACTGCATTATAAAAACTGGCGGGGGGGGGGGGAGAGAATGATGCTACCTTCATGCATGTATGACTTAGCCATGTTATCAGACAATCATCATGTAATGAGTTGATCAGTGAATCACATCATCAATTCCTGAAAAAGATGACTGTTTGCCAACAGTTTGTCATGCTGTAATTAGATGAATTATGTACATCATTTAGATTTGTAAAGAACCCACCAGAGAAAATTCTAGTAAATGAAATGAATACAGATATCAGGTCATAACCTCAACAGATTTCTATTCATAATTAACCATGAATGTTCTTTACCTTTCCTTATTTTTGGATTATTATTTTTTTCCTTTGAAATTAAACTCCTCATCATCCATGCTGAAGTAACTAAAATTTATGCAACTTTGTGCATATTTTATTGTTATGAATTAAGTGTTATTGATGCAGTGACATCAGACGGTGAGTGTATGTGTCAAAACTTTACAGTATTCATCCTATACATGTATATATCATGCATGGTACTCTGCTTAAAATCAAATATTAAGAATGCAGTCAGTGTATTGTCACTATCTCTCATTTGATCTGTATTGATTTAAGATGATAACTGAACAAGTATGGCACCTATGCTTTTACCCTCTCCAACTCACCCCCATTTGTAGAGTCACGGGATGTGCTTGCACCTTCCTCTTTACTTAACTGACTCATTGCACCATTGTACAGCTTTAACCCCCCTCCAACCCACCCCTATTTGTAGAGCCATGGGATGTGCATGCACCTCTTTCTTTAGTTTACTGGCTCATTGCACTAGTGTACAGCTTATACCCTCTCCAACCCACCCCCATTTGTAGAACCATGAGATCTACATGCACCTTTATCTTTAGTTAACTGACTTGTTGCACTATTGTACAGTACATTACATAGTTATCTTGCATATTGGCACTCTCTGGAGCCTGACCATCAATAGAATGGATTCACTGTACTCTGAATTCATTTCTTTCCATAGGTATCAAATTTTGTGGTTTGGGGAAAATTAACATTTGTACCTGTAATTTAATTAATGGACTGAGTAAGGGGTCTTGTTGTTCAGACAGAAGACTCATTCATGGACTGTTGAAGGGGTTTTATTTCAAAAGAAGGATCATTCTTGGCCATGGGAAAGGAGTCTTATGGTTTTCACAGAAGCATCATTGTTCTTTGGGACTTTCAGTTGGTGGTTTGTATTAACCATGAAATCAATGAAAATTAGACTCCATGAAAAATATAGAATTTACAGTATGCATTAAGAGGAGAATCATTTAGTTGCCTTGTTTTTAAAAAATTATTCAGCAGTAAGACTATTTAAAGAGTATTTGCTTTCAGTTTTTTAATTTCTCCAGGATTTTATTTTGTTCTAGAAAAATGTATTTAAGAACTAAAGAGACAGGTAGAGATTTTTATATTCACTGGCCTGTTTGAATAGATTCAGAAAATTGTTTCTTGCAAAGCTTTTGCTGTATTTCAGACTCTTGAATGTGTACACCCACGTTATAGAGGAGCAGTTACCAGGACCTGCTCACATGAAGACCTCCCTCCCATCCCTCCCCAATGCCCCCTCCCTCAGTCCCATCAAGCGCAAGGCACGGGGAGAGAAGGATGCTAGTACTGGTCAGACCTCAACAACACAGCAACAGGAGAGCAAAAACAAGGAAAAACAGGCACAGAAAGGCAAGCTTGTTTTTTAATGTACATTTTATTTCTTTAACAGTTTGGAATATTTGACATGCTGTGCTAAATAGGGAATTTTCTCACAGGGAATAGCGTTTTCAGACAGAGCTTGCCTGGGTTTCTAAAATTTGGAAGTGAGGGGCCTCCTAGGTTGCAACATTGGAAGTCTTTCAGTTTGAATAACGAAGTCACCATTGGTCTGCTTAAGAAAGATACTTGGAGAGAGATAGAGGCAGAATAATTTTTCACAGATTCACAGATTTCTGAATTTTGTTTTTTGGTCAGAGGTGTCATTTTTAAGATCACATCCATCAAAAAAGAACTAGGTTTACTTTTGATTAAACTCAGACCTATGTCAGATTTTAATGATACTTCTCTATATGATTACTGTGTTTTATTTTTGACATGGATATCAGTACTGTGTTTTATTTTTGACATGGATATCAGTACTGTGTTTTATTTTTGACATAGCTATCTGTACTGTGTTTTATTTTTGCTATGGATAGCAGTACTGTGTTTTATTTTTGACATTGGCATCAGTACAGGTGACACTTGAGTTAGATACATGGTATCAGTCACAATTGGCATAAATCGAAAGTAACTGCTCTCTTGGTGAGCAATGAGATGCATGCTCATGCATGTATGTGAGCTACTTATTGAATCACAGCACATGAAACCAGTGATGGCATTAAAAAAAGTTCATTGGTGCAGATTGAATGTTATTTCTTCATTTTGGATTAAAATGAAAGCACATAAATTGAATTGGTGTATAGTGAGCATCACCTCTACTGTGGTTTATATTAGACATGGATATCAGTACTGTGTTTTATATTCGACATGGATATCAATACTTTGTTTTATATTTGACATGGATATCAATACTCAGTTTTATATTTGACATGGATATCAATACTTTGTTTTATATTTGATATAGATATCAATATTCAGTTCTATATTCAACATGGCTATCCGTACTTTGTTTTATATTTGACGTGGATATCAGTACTGAGTTTTATATTTGACATGGATATCAATACTTTGTTTTATATTTGACATGGATATCAGTACTTTGTATTATAATTGACACAGATATCAATACTGTGTTTTATATTTGACATGGATATCAGTATGGTTGTGTTTTTGACAAGGATATAAGTACTTTTTTTCTTTCTACATGAATATCAGTACCTTGTTTTATTTTTTGACATGGATATCAATACTGTGTTTTATATTTGGTATGGATATCACTACTGTGTTTTATATTCAGCATGGATATCAGTTCTGTGTTTTATTTTTGACATGGATATCAGTACTGTTTTATATTCAACATGGATATCAGTACTGTGTTTTATTTTTGACATGGATATCAGTACTGTGTTTTATATTCAACATGGATATCAGTACTGTTTTATTTTCAACATGGACATCAGTACTGTGTTTTATATTTGGCATGGGTATTAGTACTGAGTTTTATTTTCGACATGGATATAATTGCTGTTTTAATGCCAAATGATGATGTCATATACAGCAAAAAAACAAGGCTTAATAAAATAATAAGGCTTTTTGAATCTGGAGTCAGTGGTTTTCAGTTGTATCATTGTGAATTTATTGTCTTGGTGAAATTTCTTTTTATAACAATGATTTGCTTTAGCAAGTTAGTATAGTTAGTTTTACTGATTTTATATTGACCGCTCTGGTGGCCTAGTGGTTAGAGCATCCACCTCAGAATCAGGAGGTCGCGGGTTTGAACCCCAGCCAAGTCATACCAAAGACCAAATGGTACTAACAGCTGCCGTGTTAGGTGCTAAACATTAAGGGGTTCATGTTAGGACTGGTCGGCCTGGTGTCAGGATAATGTGACTGGGTGAGACGTCATGTAACATGTCTGCGGCATGATGCTTCAGTGCTAGACATCACTATAAATTGTCACAATGCAGACATCATAGTGATATGACTGAACAAATTGTTAGAGCTACGTTCAAAATCCAAATCACACACACACACACACACACACAGACACACACTCATTTATATTAGTTTAAAGAGATTGAAGTTGCTGTTATAGAAAAATAACTAATGTTTCTTCACCTTTGTATGGTCACATCTAATGCTCTAATTCATCTTCATTATTACTGTAATTGTTGTCTATATATTACATCAGGCATATGCATTTGAAGTTTTATTTTTTTTTAATGGCATGTATTTCAAAAACATTTACATTTTTTTGCAAAATATGCAATTGTTGTTTATTTGTAGAGTATATATGTAGGTAATTGTCTAGGTAAGTAGGTATGTAGATAGAGCATGAGCTTGAGGAAAAAAGTTCTCCTTTTTAAATCTGTAGCTTTCTTTTTATTTCCTTTTTCTGAGTACAAGTTTCACATCTCTCCTTTAAAGTTTTAGTGATAGTTGCAAATATAAAAAGAAAGCTAACATTCAATGTGTATTACATTTTTAGTAGATTTTCTGTTTGAACAAACCCTATTTCAAGATGATGTTAACAGTCAGCCTTTCGACGAGATAGTTGTTTAGATTGGTAGACAAACACGATAACAAATAGATAAACGTATTGTGGGCAGGCAGATGAAAAGAGATATGGATAATGCTGGTATCCACATTGACATTGTCTGGTTGGGAAACATCTGTGCAAGCAAAAGGTTAGGGGAGTAGTTATTTCATGAATCATGCTTTTTTATAATTTAAATGTTTGTTGGTGGTCACTCTTACAATATCAAGGTGATGCCCTGCATTTGAAATTCTTTCCTTTCCTATTTGTTGAATGATCTACAGAAAGATAATCTTGTGGGCTGACAATCTTTGCATAGTCTTTTACAAAAAACCATTAGCATTCCATGAAACCAATGAAAATTCAGGGATATTTTCATTAGAACGGTCAATTTTGCATGACTGCTAACTTTCCTGGTTGTGTCTGTACTCCACCATCTTAAGAGATGGTATGACCTAGATATTTAAACTGGTTCTTGAGGAATACAAATGTAACAGGCTTTAACTTCAAAACCATGCATCCTGAGTCATTCAAAAACAACTTGCAGGCATCCAATATGTTCTTGAAAAGATTCAGGTTGAGTACACACTTTCAGCACTCAAAACATATTAAAAGAAAGTAGCTGGCAAATGTAAACTATGGTGTCATTGGTGGAAATCCCTGAGCTGGAAATGGGTATGATGAACAAGGGTGAGGCAAGTATGTCCACTTTGCCTACAAGACCTAGTGAAAAGCTAGAATGTCTATTGATGTTGTAATTAATAGCCTAGAATGTCTATTGAATATATAATAATTAGCCTAGAATGTCTGCAGAATATGTAATGAATAGCCTACAACATAAATAACAACAGTGAGATAGATAAAGATGTGACAGAAAATTAGATTGGGGATCAGTGACTTTGGAATTTTATGAAATAAACAAAACAGAACATTGACTTTGCAACTTTATCACGAAAGTTGACGTACCTGCATGTTTTTACAAGTGAACTGAACTGAAGTCCAAGAACTGTTTTTGTAATGTGACCCTCCAAATAATATCTTATGGGCTAAGAGGCCCTCTTCATTTACTGATCTTTCAGACTTTATTTCTCTCCTGCCATTCTAATGCCAGGAGAGATAAAGAGAGATGGAGGTTGGATGCTGATACGATATTATTTCTCTCCTGCCATTCTAATGCCAGGAGAGAGAGATGGAGGTGGATGCAGATACAGCACTATTTCTCTCCTGCCATTCTAATACCAGGAGAGAGAAAGAGAGATGGATTTTGGATGCAGTTACAGTACTATTTCTCTCCTGCCATTCTCATGCCATGAGAGAGAGATAGAGAGGAATTTTGGATGCAGATACAGTATTATTTCTGTCCTGCCATTCTAATGCCAGGAGAGAGAGAGAAAGAGAGATGGATGTTGGATGAAGATATGGTATTATTTCTCTCCTGCCATTCTAATGCCAAGAGAGAGAGAGAGAGAGAGTTGGAGGTTGAATGCAGATACAGTATTATTTCTTTCCTGTCATTCCAGTGCCAGAAGAGAGAGAGAAAGAGAGAGGGATGTTGGATGCAGATACAGTATTATTTCTCTCCTGCCATTCTAATGCCAGTAGAGAGAGAGAGAGAGAAGGAGAGAGAAAGAGAGATGGGGGTTGGATGTAGATACAGTATTGTTTCTCTCTAATTGCCATTCTAATGCCAGGAGAGAGAGAAAGAGAGAGGGATGTTGGATGCAGATACAGTATTATTTCTTTCCTGCCATTCTAATGGCAGGAGGGAGAGAAAGAGAGATGGATGTTGGATAAAGATACAGTACTGTTTTTTGCCTGCCATTCTAATGCCAGAAGAGAGAGAGAAAGAGAGAGGGATGATGGATGCAGATACGGTGTTTTTTCTCTACTGCCTTTCTAATGCCAGGAGAGAGAGAGAAAAAGAGAGATTGATGTTGGATGCAGATACAGTATTATTTCTCTCCTGCCATTCTAATGCCAGTAGAGAGAGAAGGAGAGAGAGAGATGGGGGTTGGATGTAGGTACAGTATTGTTTCTCTTCTGCCATTCTAATGGAGAGAGAGAAAGAGAGAGGGATGTTGGATGCAGATACAGTATTATTTCTTTTCTGCCATTCTAATGGCAGGAGGGAGAGAAAGAGAGATGGATGTTGGATAAAGATACAGTACTGTTTTTCTCCTGCCATTTCAATGCCAGAATAGAGAGAGAGAGAGAGAGAGAGAGAGAGAGAGAGAGGGATGTTGGATACAGATACAGTACATGTATACATTAAGAATAATGAAGGTAAGAGTTCATATAAAAACAGAAAGAATGCCATATGTATTCACTTACAAGTATAGTAAAACTGCAAACAACAAAGATCCTGGTTTGCCGTAGTATAACATGCCTGCATATCAGGCCTATGTTGCTTGTTCTACTGATTACTTCTAACAAACTGCACAGACCCATATCTGCTGGTGCATAATGGGATGACAGATCTGGATCTGTGCAGTTTGCAGTTGGACTCAACTTATAAGCAAGTATATATGGTAAGGTGTGCTGAATGCAACATATGAAGGACGAGACCAAACATGTACTTAAAGCACTTATTGTAATTGTGTAAACAATATGGTCCATAGTGGCACTTGCTTTGAACAGTTAGAGATACAGTTAAACATAGTAAATCAAAGCCTCATCAATGAATATTAACCCATATTTTAGAAATTAGATAACATACATGTATTGGCACTTTTGTAGATCTGTTGTGGGTCATGTCCATTGATCTCTGTCTGTCTTTCTGCCTGTCATTTGGTTCTCCCTATAATAGGAACTTCATTTACACTGATTGTGTGTTTTGGATTCTGGATAAAGCCCCAACTCCTCCCCTATTGTGGTTTGGTGCCATTAGTCACGATGTCATAGGTAAAATCAAATCTTGCATATAGTCTCATTGCTGTTGACACCTATTTAGAGCAGATGATTATGTTTTGTATGATGTTTCACAAAGATAATAGATACTTGCAGAGGTTTCAGATCCAGGATGCATCCCCAGAATTCATCACAAATGCAATGGAGAGCAGACGTGCAGTGGCTTCCAGCTCTGGTGAAGTGTGAATGGGGGTCCCCATCTAATGCTTTTTGTTCCATTCTTTTTCCAGAAAAAGAAAATGAGAAGGACAAGAATAGAAAGGAAGGTCTTGGGAGCTTTTACGCTCAGCCACATTATCTTAAATTTTATGATGTGATAAAGGGAGCTTACTCTAACTACAAAGTAAGTACCATCAAGCATAGATAGCACATTAAAACATGTCTTAAGATGCTTCAACTTATGCTGATAGATTAAGGTCAGGTGGTCTTTCACTGGAGGTCATAATATTACATAACAAATTAATTCATGAAGAATCTAGTAATAATTGGCATGTTGTCTCGTAAAAAGAGTCATCATTAAAGTCAGGTTTAGCCGTATATGTTGTGGGACCAGACTCCAAGGAAAAAATCCAAGGCATTCTTGAAACCAAACTCCAAGGGACAAGTCAGAGGGATGTTAGTACTAAAGCTGCAGCTTTTTATGTGTTTGTATTCCATATCAGATTCAGCTTTGTCTGATTAATACATTTTTAGAGTTATCTTTCCATGGATGCAAATTGTACTTGCACTTCTTGCCTCCTTAACCATGTGAAGTATCTTCATTTAACTTGATATACTCTTGTATCAAGACTGGACATTGTGTCACAGTGAATAAAATGGGTTATGTCCATAAGCTTTTTTTTAGAAAAAAATTTGTTTATCTATCACACTCAGGACAGTTTCTTCCAACTGTCAACATAGGTCAGTGTGATGAATAATGGTTATACAGTGTAATTGCCAATAAGGTCACAATTCAGATTATGCATAATACTTATATTTTGGACTATAAGCTGTTGGTTTAGTGGATTTGCTCTGGTTTAGTAAATCTGTCTCAACACCTGTGTATATATACAAACTACATAACAAGAGAGAGCAATAACCAACAAATATTGTATAATTTTAAATATTAGTTTATTTTCCTAAAATACAAAGTGAAAGAATTAAAAATAACTTATAGTATGGTGAATGAATTCCTAAAATCCTAAAAATTCTATCAGTTCCAATAGTTCCAAGTAATCAGAATATGTTCCAAAGGTATTCCAAATGATGACTGTATTGTACTGATGTACCAACAATACAGAGGAATCACTATATTATAAATACAGGTGTCTTTAAATTAATTTATGGTAATTCCAATACAGCTATTAATCCAAATGCCTTTGATTGAATGTTAAGAGTATAATAATTTGAATGATTCTTAAATGAAATAAATGAATCAGATCCTCTCAATAACTATTACAAGACCAAGAGCACTATCAAGATTGTCTAGTTCCATGTAATGATTCTTTTATATATCAAGCTAACACGCAGTTGTGAAAATACATTTGCAGGCTTTTAGTGAATCATCAGTGTATATTGAAATACTCTTTACAGTCAACAGTGGTCATATGGCTTATTCTAGCTAATAAGGAAATAGGTCAGTTGCCTTTCTTAGGAAACCCATGAGTTCCATTCCAAGAACTTGTGTCCTTGTTTGATCATGTGATGTTTACTTGTACTTAACAGCATGACTTAACCTTGAAACTTATGAATGAATGAATGAATCTACACATTTGAGACATGACTCATCTTATAGTACAAACAATGATCATAGGAATTTAGCATTAAAAATGTCATTAACTAAATGATCCTTATAAAAACTCTTATTTTGAAATTAGTATACATAATATAGATATGCATAACAATATGTTTGTTTAGTTTGGGGGCTGATATATTGGACTAGCTGTCCAGCTCTTTAGTGCACTGGAAATATTCATCTGATTTCATGACTGTGGTGAAGTTTTTTAAGCCCTGCCACAACTGTGGAAGGGGCATATTGCGTTACTCATGTTTTTTCATCCATTTGTATGTTGAATTCTGTTAATATCAGGAAAATTATATTTTTAAAAGAGAGGTTGGCATGAAAGTTATATTTTGTGAACAGATTTCTAGTCTGTTCTAAACCTAATTTGTTTAGGAAATAATGACTTGAAAACATTTTTGTAGTTAAATACCTGTTTTGGGCATTAAATGTTTTAACTGTTCCTAAGTGTGCATGTGGTTTTAATAAAAAAAATGGTTTAATAAAATAAATAGAAATATTAGAAACAACTATTTATCTGTTTTGATTGATACCTTTTTGTCTTCATTTCAATTCTATAGCAAGTGACTATTGCATCATTTGTTACAGCAAGGGACTAGTACAGCATTTGTTACGACAAGGGACTAGTACAGCATTTGTTACCGCAAGGGACTATTACAGCATTTGTTATGGCTAGGGATTAATAGAATATTTGTGATAGCAAGGGACTATAGTCAGGGGACAGAATTTGTTTTAACGAGGGACAATCATGGCATTTGCTGTTGCTGGGGACTGATACAACATTAATTATTGCAAGGGACTATAGTGCATTATTAAAGTCCATATTTTAGATATCCCTGGATCTCCATTTCGTTGACAAGTTTTGCCAACTACTGAAAACTGCCCTTCAAGTTCTGGCTCAAATCCTGGAGGTAGCCACTCTACACGACATAGGAAAGTATTCGGAGGAGTTCCTGTCTTATCTCAAGGCCACTATAGTCCTAGAGCCAGTAATTACTGTACTTTGTGTACAACAGGTAGGTCTGTTCAGGTAGATGTATAGCATGAAGAAGGGACAGTGAGAGAGAGAGAGAGAAATGGATCATTGTTTGGTTGGAAGGATAGATAGGAAGATGGGATAGATAGACAGTTATAAGCAACCCTTAGACAGAGGAGTGGGGAGAGATAGAAGTGAGCGCTACAAATAAGATCTAAAACTTACAAAGTATGTTTAAGTAAAATGAATCAGTTTATATGATCATATACAGCATTCCCTCACTATCAGGCCTTTCATTATAATACAGTTCCTGTTACAGGTTGGGTACGGTCATGGATCCCATTTCATTGAGTTAAAATTGTAGTTTTCGTTATAAAAGCAGTCTCGTTATAAGACTCAATACTCTGTGGCTTCCATGACAGTGTTATAATGAGGGAGTACTGTATTTTTTAAGATTTACCTGTACAACTGGTTAATTCTGAGTGGTCCAACTACAGGCCCATGGGTCATTTTTTTAATTTCTCATACTCATACAAAAAGCCACTTCTATAATTATGGTAGAATTTCATATATATATATATATATATATATATATATATACATACATACATGGCCCATGAACCTTATATTTTTGGTCCTTGTGGCCCATGTTGATGAAGATGTTGGCCCACCCTGTGCTAATTGATAAAAAAAGTCTGCATTTGTTTCTGTTCATTTTATTTTCTTACCATGCAAAGATAAACTGATGTACCAGGCTTAGACAGGAAACTTTTCTACATGATAAAGCCTTAAGCATTTACATGCATCAGAGTTAATATTAACTGCTTGCTGTATGTAGATGGAGATACTTGATGTTTTAATGAGAAGATTTATTGAATATGTTTACGCTCATGTAAATATTTGTTACAGTTGCTGAAGGCCTTGTTTGGGACAAACTTGTGTAGTCAGTGGGAAGGTCAGCAGGGCTCTGCTCTGTCTCAGAAGCCATGGAAAGTGAAGCCACTTTCCAGTGGTGCTAGAGTGGGACTGTACCACTATGGTTTCACCCAGCCTTACTCTCACTTCACACAGTCATTGGCTGGGGCTACTTTCAGGGCATCAACAGTAGAACAGGCTGATCCATCAGGGTATATACTTTGATTTACAAATATCCAAGCTTCATCTGTTGGTCATTTGCTTATGTCAGTCATATATTTGAAATTACAATGGTTTTTTATGTTCTTAATGCTGAGCACCAAGTGAAGTAGCTGCTAGTACCATTTTTATAAGTCTTTGATATGACTTGTCTGGGGTTCGAACCCTTGACCTCCCAAATCCAATGTGGATGCTCTAACCACTTAGGCCACCAGAGCAGTTCCAATGACTTTAATTGGTGTTTAATGGCATATTAATACATGAAAAGCTGTATTGTGCTGGAGCATTTGGATTAAAGTGTCTTAACAGAGACATGCAACAGTGGCCTATATGGCCTGGTCTTGATGGAATTTGACCTAGTTTGGTTTTGACTTTAGCACGCTAAGCACTGTGTGACCATGTTTACAGTGTCCATTCTCATTGTGTATCGCAGGTAGAGCGTTATGTAATTACACAAACATACATGCCAAGTAACACCATGTCAAATAAAAAATGTAATTTTAAACTGACTAACATGAAGACTTGAATTCCAGATATCCTGGCATGACATGCAGTGTAGAAATATTAAACACTACTAAAACAAGTCTCCTTTAAATGAATAATTTGATTTGGAAAGCTTTGGGAGATTTTAGTGCCTTCAACAAGATATCAGCAAGCATTTAACAGGTTTTATTGCATATTGTATCCAGTAGAACGTACATTGCAACTGTTTAAAGGATACAAGTTAAGGAAACAAGTGTATATGCAGGGGAAGTAACTGTGTCTTACACTTCAGAACTTGCACAATGAAATTGCTTATCCATAAAAAGAGAAAGATCACAGAAAATAGGAGGAATTTATATCTGGGGCATTTCTCTTTTAAATTAAATTAATATAAATAAGATAAACAGTCCAGGCATATTTATGTTGGTAATAAGAGTCAAAAGAATGAACAAGATCTGATTCAAATACAAAGATATTTGTATTGACTGCTCGAAAGCTTGTTTTTGCTGTGACTTCTGTATCATTATGTAATGACCAGGACAGTATTATTTCAGATTATCAATACGTTTTTAATATTTATCATCTAATTTCCCCTACATTTAAAATTATTTTGAAATGAAGAGGCTTTTAGAGAGGCAAATTGTATAGTTAATTGGATATTTTTATTCATTATGAGGTGTCACTTACCTATGCCACTCACAATGATGCCCTTTACAACTGACCACTCCAATGGCCTAAGTGGTTAGAGCATCTGCCTCGGATGCAGGAGGTCACGGGTTCGAACCCCTGCTGAGTCGTACCAAAGACTTATAAAAATGGTACTAGCAGCTGCCTTGCTTGGCACACAGTATTAAGAGGTCAATGTTAGAACTGGTCGGATTGGTGTCAGGATAATGTGACTGGGTGGGACATAAAATGCCACTTGTCTGTGGCATGATGTCCCAGTGCTAGACATCACTGTAAACTGCCACTATGCAGACATTGTAGTAATATGACTGAAAAATTTTTAAAGTTACATCAAAAATCAAAATCACACACACTCACACACACACACACACACTTTACAACCACAGACCACAGTAAAATAAGTATAATGAGCCACCTACTGTTGTTTATAAAGTTGGCAGATATTACTGTTGAGTTCCTTAAATTTTACAATCCAGGGAAAGGAAGCATGCTTATACATCAGAAAATAAAGCCAGGTATGACTTTGGTATCCTGCATCTGTTACATGGTAATTGTTTATGCATTGTTCCCATCTTCTTGCTTCACACAAGTTACGTGATTATTGCTCATTATGAGGTATAACCATTGAACATGGTGAAATTGAAACTTATGCTGTTCAGAAACAGTACTAAATTATGGGAAAGTGAGTAATGGTATTCTAGTTTTAAATCCTCCTGAAATATTTTTTCTCCAAGAATCTTTTTCAAGAATCAGAATGCTTTGGAAGATAATAGTCTGAAAGTTAAGTGCCTCTTATTATACATTTTGGTAGAGTGTAACTTTTTTTTGTAAACATCTTAATCAATTGACACTTTTTAAGAATTTGTGTTTTCATCTGTTAGCTATGGCTGTGAAGGTGTTTGTTTCTTCCAGTGTTTTGAAAGTGTAATTTTTTGAAAATGTACTTAAAATTTTTAAAGAGAATTACTTGTTCATTAAAAAGTTTTGTGATATCTGCATCAGCGAGGAATTGAATTAGTATCTAGAAATAATACTGACATTTATAACTGACTGACACCTCCAATGCCTTTTGGACAATGTCCAAGAAAGATAACTCGTATATCATGTTGTCTCCCCTACATTATACCATTGTAGGGTCTTGATTGCCTCAGATTTCAAAGGTTTTTAAGAATAAATGAGATCTAATGATAGCATATTGTATAGACTAATTGATTAATTATAAGAAATATACCACTTAACTTTTGATGAATAAATATTTAAATTATAACAGTGAAACTAAAAGTTACACAAACACCTTTAATTTATTAATTTATCTTTATTTATAAGTTATGTTGGGATAAGTCACTATTAAAAGCAATATATATCCCATTTACTGCCACATCTACTGCCCAACAATGGGTGGGGGATGCCTTAATCGGGATTAGATAATATCCTGAACTTTGAAGCAGGTGAGTTTATATAACTTGATCTGTGCCGACAGTTCAGGTACATTCTGGAAAAGAGAAAGAATAATGATGCAAGCATGAAGTATTTGTTTGATGTTACAGTAGAATAGCAACAGAAGGAGGAGTGATCATTTCGTTGATGAAGTTTTATTTGTATCCAGTTATCTTAATACTATTACAGGAATTTTTGTATGGTCATTAGTCCTTTTCATGAAGTGGTAGTATTGTTATTTATTGCATGAAAACTATTATTTAAGTTAATATGCCTATATCAAGATTTGCATATTAAGCTTGTCTTGTAACACCTGGAATGATTTTGGTTTGGGGGTAGACACCTCAATTACCATCAGCTTAACATAGCTGAAGGTCTGAGCAATGCCCACAAATAAACTGGAATTATTTTGATTAGATAGTCATGTTGCACTAATTTAATTTTTATACATGTAAACAGAAATACATTAATTTACTACAAGGATATAAAAGAATCAAAATACCCGCATTCTTGATAGGTACGAATGTTAAAATTGATGGTAAATATAAAGCAAAATACTAAAGAGAGGAATCCATGAATGGAACTATTTATACTGTTTTAAGAGGCCCCAGGTGGTCTGAGGCACTTGCCTTTACTGATCACTGACATCTCATCTTAGCATTAGTACATGAGAAAGCTTGCCAATAATTTCCCATGGGTTGGTGGTTCTTCCCATGGCTTGCCAGGTTCTTGCTACACCAAATGTCATGACTGCCATGTATAGCTTATAAATAAATGGTGTTAAAGCCACAACAACAAGAACTATACCATTTTGATTGATGATTTTGACTTTTACGCTCATATTCCTGGTTATTATTTGTCTCAAAAGAAGAAATTATAAATTAAAAGCAAACAGCTGCATCAGAATAAAAAAAAAAAAACAAAGAAGACAGTTGTGGACAGTTATGGCTCTAATAAACATGAGAATCAAACTTTTGAGGAAAATCAAGCACCATTATTAACACTCTCTGGTTTAATAACACATTTCATTTCAGGCTTCATTGTGCTGCTGAACATAGGGATGTGTTGGAGGGATGTTAAGCTATGTATTTATTCCAGAATATAAGGATGTGTGTTGGGTCATGTAATGCAGTGTATTGATTCCAGGAGGGATATACATTCGGGTGATGTAATACTGTGTATTGATTCAAGAACATAGGGATATTTGTTGTGGCAATATAATGCTGTGTATTGATTTCAGAATATAAGGATATGTGATGGGGAGATGTAATGCTGTGTGTTGATTCCAGCAGACAGGAATATCTAGAGTTCCAAGAGAGACATACCAAAACTAGGCACTATGAAAACCCTCACAAATTTAGCAAAAGTTATGATGCCCTGTCAGCATCTACAGACAATATAATCAATTACACCCTGCTGACTACAGCAAGCCATGCTTGCAAATAGATCACTTTTATATTGCCATGCATACAAATCCTAAAGCCATGACTATCAACTGATCACTGGTGGAAGCATCAACCGGTTGGTGTAAATAAAGTTAGATGTATAATGAGAAGAAAGGCCAGAGATAAGATTTTAAAAAATTGCTATTTATTTGAACCTGTTTCATGGTAGATAAGAAGAGGAGACATATGTAGATTAATTTTTCTGCAGTTATTGATGTCATACTTGTAAGATGAATTTGATGTGCTTTTAAGAAATATCATTAATGCATTGCTGTTGAAAAGTTGTGGTTATCACAGTTGAGGTCTGGCAGTATTTGTTGATATCCAGAGAAAAGATGTGGTTATCACAGCTTAGGTCTGGGATTATTTGTTGATATCCAGAGAAAAGATGTTATCACAGCTTAGGTCTGGCATTATTTGTTGATATCCAGAGAAAAGATGTTATCACAGCTTAGGTCTGCCCATATTTATTGATATCTGGAGAAAAGATGTAGTTATCACAGCTCAGGTCTGGCTTTTTTTTTTTTTTTGGATATCCAGAGAAAAGCTGTAGTTATCACAGCTTAGGTCTGGCAATATTTACTGATATCTGGGGAGATGATGTGGTTATTACAGCATAGGTCTGGCAGTATTTGTTGATATCCAGAGAAATGATGTAGTTATCACATCTCAGGTCTGGCATTATTTGTTGATATCTGGAGGTGAAACAGTAGTCTTTTACCATATGCCCTTAAATGATTTGGGGAGAGCATTATGTTCGGAGATGGGGAGTGGGGTGCTCGTGGATGTCAGCCTTGTCACACATAAGGTACACCTGTGTATTGGAGATCCAATTATGTTCCATGACTGTCCATTATAGACTTATTTCACTATGGTTTTGCATTCCTCAGCATGGAGATTACACGCTGTCTGGGTGGTGTTTTTTGGTTTATAGTCTTTCTCATTTTGGAGGAATGTTGTAAAAGACTATAGACAGTGGTTACAATTTTGTCCCTCTTTTTTCCCAGGAAATGCAGTGGCTGAGTAGATAGCATGCAAGACTTGCCACTGAAATGGTATGGGTTTGAATCCTATCTTCAGATTAGTCTGGGTTGGCTATGGTGCTGTGTCCTTAGCCAGTGCATTATTCTTAATTGCCTCATATATAAATAACCTCCATGTACTGCTATTTTTATTAGAATAGGACTATATTATTGGGAAATACAAATATCTTCAATAATTTATGGGGGTTTTTTGCTATTTTCTGTTGACTTGGAAAACTTTCTTAAATTTTTTTTCATTCATATATGTAGCACAGTCTATGTATTTACAGTGTGTTGGCATGGCTCAAAAAATGTGTAGAGAGGAAAATACCAGCAATCCTGAGGCCCAGCAGTAAGGCTGATAAGGTAACCTTTTTTAAAAAAATTTCAAAATTTGTTTTGTTTGCATACATTTAAAAAAATTTATCTGAACATTTTTCTTGATTTTCATGCTTGCCACTGTTTCTTGCAGTCTGACTATTTACTATTGTTTATAAGGATGCCTTCAACAGTTTGGGTTAGACCTGTCCTGTTAGTTGTTGTTGTTGTTGTTCTTATGGGGTTTAACACCATTTTTCAGCACAGGATAAGCTACACTTGGCAGCCCATATAACTGGTGAGAAAGAAATGGGGAACCCCACCAGAAAGAGCCACCAAACCACAAGAGGGTACTGGCATGCTCTCTCGCATACCCACATTGGCTGAGCCCTAGACTTGAACCCATGAAGACAGAGGTGAGATTGCAGTGATCTGTAATGATTAACACTTTAGACCACATGGCCACTCAGCCCCTTCCCCCATGGGACAGTTAGACTTTGGGTGGTTATTTTATTACCATTTTTGAACCCAATAATGTTTGAAACTAGTTCCATATTCTGGTATCCCAATATTTTAGCCACTCAAGTGATTATTTTCTCGACTGCTCCAGTGGCCTAGTGGTTAGAGCATCCACCTTGGTTGCGGGTGGTCATGAGTTCAAAACGCGGCTGAGTCATACCAAAGACTTATAAAAATGGTACTGACAGCTGCCTCGCTAGGTGCTCAGCATTAAAGGGTTAGTGTTAGGACTGGTTGGCCTGGTGTCAGGATAATGTGCCTGGGTGGGACATCATGCATCATGTCTGCGGCATGATGCTCCAGTGCTAGACATCACTATAAACTGCCACACTGCAGACATCATAGTGATATAACTGAAAATTTTTTAAAGCTACATTAAAAGTCCAAATCACACACACACACACACATTATTTTCACAGCCAGTTAAATTCCGCTTAAAGTTGTCCCTTGCCATCCCTCTGTGCCAGTATAGGATTTGTACCCAAACTTCTTTGCTGAGACGAGGTCAGTTTATTTATTTGTACCTCTCAAGAAAGACTTTCTAAAACCAGAACTATTGCCATAATTGGTGTAATAATTTGACATCAATAAACCAAGAAATCTGAAAGCTTCCTAGAAACTGGGAACATTCCTAGGTCATGTTCATTTACATAGAAGGTTTCATTCATAAGTTTCAAGGTTAAGTCATGCTGTTAAGTACAAGTAAACATCAAATGATCCAACTAAATTCTTGTTTATTGTATTTGTGGACTGCCTTTTCATTCAGCATCCCAGTGCTGAATATTACCTCTGATATTACAACTGTTATGGTACTCCATGTGGGTTTCCATAGAGTGGTAGACTAGAATGCTGAATTTAAACTTGCACCAAAGATTGACTGCACATTTTTCTCTTTTGTTGAGTGAGTAATGAGAAGCATGAATAATAGCATTGTAATTCTGTTTTGATGAGATGATGTTCATACAACCGTTAACAAACTCTCAGCAAACTGTCTCCTGAAATAAGTCCATGTCCCACTTTTGGCCCTTGTAGGTCTGTTTGTTTAAAGTTTACCTCACTGATCTTTAATTTTGTTATTAATTGATGTGAAATTCTTCCTTTCATATTCTTTTGACTGTTTAATCAATTTCTTTGCATTAATATTTCCTTCTGTCTCTGTTGTAAGATTTACCAAACTTTTCTGCTTTCTTTTTCAGTTGGCTTTTCATTGTCACTTTTTTCCACAAAAACATTTTGCTTGCTGTACATTTGAAATAAATTATTAGGTAGTACCCTAGTCCTATCATCATAGAAATAACAAATTATTTCAGACTGCCATTGGTTCATACATCCGCCTGTTTGAGCCGCTGGTAATTAAGGCACTGAAGCAGTACACTGTAACAAGTTCATTGGAGCTACAACAACAGGTGCTTGACCTTCTCTCTCAACTTGTCCAGCTGCGTGTTAACTACTGCCTTCTTGACTCGGACCAGGTCTTCATTGGTTTTGTCATCAAGCAGTTTGAATATATTGAGGAGGGACAGATCAGGTAAAGCAAATGTGGAAATTAGTCATTACATATATGTCATTTATAAGTAACTAATTTTGTCCAAGATATCTTACAAGGCCATGGTAACGTATTCCCTTTGTACTTGTCAAATCCTAGGTTTGATTCCAGGAGTTGGCATGTGCAGGGGTGAAATGTCACCCAGTTAGGGTGGATGTTTCTGTCTGTGTTTACTGATTTACTCCATTTAAAGACTACCATTTGCCTTTACTTTAAGAGTTTTTTATATGTGCTAATTAAAATAGGTCTGTCATTTGCTACCCAAGTCACTTGAGTATAATTATGCCATATTTGTTTGTTTCTAAGGTTAAAAAAATCTGGGATTCATTTGAATTCATCAGCATTCCATTCACATTGCATTTTAATTATCATTTCATTGTTTTTCATTTATGGTCTCAGAAATGCTTTCTTAGTTTGTGTTTATTGCATCTATTCATTGCTTCCATTAATTTTCATTAATTTGGAATGCATTTTCCAGTGTCAGGTTTTATGTTTTTAATATTATTAAATGGAAATCAATATTGCTTTTATATTCTGCCTTATTAGAATTATTTGAAAAAATGCAAAATATGTAAAATTCAAAAGACAGCATTGAATTTACATTAAATAGAAACACAACTGCAACTGTTAAACTATTGTTGTAAAATATATGTCAGCAAATTTTATTTTATAATTTGTTTGGTTCAAAAAAATAAACTGTACAAGTACAGCTACCAGTGATTATGTTGTCATATCATGTGTGGTTGTTGGAACAATTCACAGCTTGTAAAACCTGAAATTTATCTGTCGTTGTAAAGAATCTTATCTTGGATTATCATGCAGAAAGTCTCAACCATGGAAATTTTTTGAGCAGCTGGAAATTTAGGTATACAGACTTTTAACTTCATTTAGAAAATGCATTCACTTTTCGTTTCATTTCTGTTTATCATTCATAATTATGCATTTTGCATTTGTTTTCTTCATTTTATTCAGATTGCATGATCACTTCATTTGTATTCATTCTACATTTTGTTTGCATTCCATTTTTATTTCACTGGTAAGATTGCCGTTTTGATTACCAAATTTTATGCATACTTGTTTCTGTATAAATGCTATGTCCAAAAGTAGGTCACAGGCTTGTAATTCACTTTTTATGAAAATTGGATTTCAACAGAGATTTTCACAACGAACGTTGTAGCTTTTTGTGGTTTTGGTCTTTTCACAAATGCTTGTAGTAATAATATTTGTTGGAAATAAAATTGGCTCACATGAAAAGGCCAGGTCATCTGTATTTAATAGATTCTTGTTCTGGTTTTTGTTGTCTTCTTCAATTTGCCAAAAGTAGAGTTTCATTGTTCTAGTTGTTTATGGTATATTCGATCAATTTTTGTGTGTCTTGCCTGGATTTTAGGAAATGAGAGATGACAAACATTTTATCATTTCAGAAACTCAGAAATCCTGATACCCAACATTTTTAATTTTCTGGTGATGCTCTCCTATGAGAAGTTCCACAGCAAGACGATCATCGGCATGCCTAAAATAATCCAACTGTGTGATGGGATTATGGCCAGTGGACTCCAGCCAACAACTCATGGTTGGTACAGCTGTCAGAGATCATGAGAAGCCATAATTGACTGTAACTGACGCAGAAAAATAACAATATTGATATGTACATGTACCCACACTACAGACCCAAAAAGTGAAAATATGAAAAATTCCGATATGCAGAATTTTTTTTAATTGCTGAAATGGCATGAAAATCTAATTGGGTCATCTACATGTATGACATGAAAATCTTAATTAGGTCATCTACATGAATGACATGAAAATCTAATTAGGTCGTCTACATGAATGACATGAAAATCTTAATTAGGTCATCTACATGAATGACAAGAAAATCTAATTAGGTCATCTACATGAATGACATGAAAATCTTAATTAGGTCATCTGCATGAATTGACATGAAAATCTAATTAGGTTATCTACATGTTCGTGCAATATTTTATTTGTCTACCTCCAGTGGTTTTGTTTTGGTAAATCATCCTAACAAGGTTATTTTCAAAAAGGGCCAGTATGTTAAAAATAATATGGAAAACTATGGGAAAATGCTTTAATGATTTGAAAAAATAATCAGATCATCAATGTATAAATACATAAAATTTATGCAGATTAAATTTCCTTTAACTGCAGCAAGTTTCTTTCTGTGGGATCAAGGATGTAGAATAGACTTAGTGCATCCACCATTGTGTTGTAAGAGATGATTAACAGAGGTAACCTATCTGCCCTGGGTTGTGGCCTGTGTCATTGGAGGAAGGGATCCTGGTAGTTGAGCAGAGAAGTTGGATTGTTACCATATCAATGGAGCACCATAGTTTGACCTCACCTTAAGATTGAGCAGGTGGTCAGAAGGACCTGGTCTGATCAAATGGCTAGTCATGATAAGTTTTAAAGGCTCTTTTAATGACAGATTCAGTAGTATTGATTGTTAGACTCTTAAAAGTCACCATTCTTACGAAGGATGTGGATTGCGAGGGTGATGGCAAAGGTCAGTCACATAGTTAAATCTTATGAAGGCTGTGGCCTATAAGGGTGGTGGCAAGGGTCAGTTGCATAATGAGATCTTACGAAGGATGTAGCCTCTAAAGATGGTAGCAAGGGTCAGTTACATAATGAAATCTTGTGAAGGACATGGCCTCCAAAATGTGGTTTCAAGGGTTAGTCACATCAGGATTCTACTTGACACAAAATCTAACCTGTACATTTGTGCTCATTCCACCAAATTATGTGATAGGAAATTCTGGCTTAATGTTTCTCTTATTCCAGTTGTGGAGGAGCTCAGAGTTTTAGGACTTGTTTTTGACCATGAACTAACTTTCCTTCTACATACTAGATACCTCAAGGACAACTGTAAAAGCCCTAGAAAGCGTATATTAGGGAGCAAAGTGGAAGGTCTTACTCTGGTTTTACAGGACTTTCGTAAAATCAGAATGTGACTTCTTTGTGTATGGATCACCTTGCAAGTCCTACCTTCACATTCTTGACCAGACACACATTCAAGGGACTAGGAGTTTGGGAATATTTAGAACTTCCTTTTCTAAAAGGTTATATCTTGAGGTGTATCAGCAATCAATTTATCTCAGATAAATAGAACTGGCTCATCATTGTACTGCCAAATTATCCACTAACCCATCTAATGCTGCATTTGGAGCCCTCTTTTATGCACAAATGCCAAATCATATGTAGGGAGTGAAAATGGATGTGACTCGTATCTCTTCTCAAAGATGAACTTTTTTCATTAGAGCTTTAATTCACAGGCAGATAAATGAAGATAATGAACTATTCATGTCACACTGGCACCATCCAGCAAACAAATTTCTTTTACCCTCTCCCCAAATGAAAACAGCTGCCTTGAATTCAGATTTGACATACTGACACCTTTAAGTTATACTGACCATGTGAAGTATGATGAGTAAAAGTGAAATAAGAAATATGTACACAACAATTCATGTGATACGTTTTTAGCTAAATGATGCCTTCCACATGAAGCAAAAGTTTAGTTTGCCTACACCTAGTGGTCACTGTTAACCCCTTAAAGCACAGAGAAACTATTATTTGGTTAGGGAACACCTGGTTAATAAAGCAGGTGACCATTACATATATGACTTTTATATATGGAATTTTCCAGGGGAAAGTTAAACAAAGGTGACCATTGATGCAAGTTTAAATGTACTTGGCAAAATAAGTGGAATGAAAACTTGACTAACAAGCTTTGGAAGATCAAAGCCATCACTGGAGAATGTAATCCCACATAAGTTATCAAATCACAGAGATAAGGAGTTGTTGTGCCAGTTACAGTTTTGACACACAGATTCATGCATACCTCCAGAAGGTGAACGTGAACCAAAGTGCATCCCATGCCAGTGTTGACTGACATTGGAACACATTTGAGTTGAGTGAATCAGCTTACAGCCTGTGAGGCAGAAGGTTTTTTTTTAGATGAACTCAGTTTAGAAACTTTGATGATGTAACACCAGGGAAAATAGAACGGACTGCTGCCTTTATAAGAATTGTAAAGAAATCGTATTTCTTACATTTGTCTTTTATTTTCTCTACCTTTGACAGAGCTTTAACATCTTTGCCTTTTAACTTGCATAATTATATGTATTTTTTAAAGGGATTATCTTCCGAAAAGTTCAGTTTTGTTTCAATTCTTCATCTTACATTTTAACAACTTCCCATTTAATTGGCATCATATAGCCAGTAATGTGCTGATGCACCATTCAACATCCATGCATATACATTCTCAGGTGGCTTTGGTTTAATTGTGCTAATATTTTTTTTTAATGTCTGAAAGTCCTAAAAGTTCATGAATAAGTAAAACATTTGCTGTAAAGGCATGAAAATGTAACCAGGTCTTGTACTTATGACAGTGCTAAAATTTAAAATGATTAAATGATAAAGGTAAAATGTATATCTCTAAAATTAAATTGTATTGAATTTCTCCTCTCATACTCCCTTACTATTTTCTCCTTAGAATGTTCCCTAATCATTTTACAATAGTGTTACGTATATGTAATTTAATTATTTGTGTGTTAGTTTTAAATTTCTTGTTTATTTTATTTCTATTTCATTACATGTTATTGTAATGATAACTTTATTCACTGGATTTGACATTTTTCCAGAAAATTCAGTTCAGTTCTGTTAAACCTGATAAATATGCAGTTCATAGAAACATTGTATCCTTTGGTGACCTAGATTTCAGGGCCAGCTTCAGCTCTGTTGTAAACAACTTTTTTTAATTTTTTTTTTATTATTGACTCTTATAGTAAGATTTGTTCAGTAGAATCGAATTCGTCCATGGCGGATGTTATAATTGGCATATGATGTTACTACAACTCTTGAATGAGGGTGATCATGTGACCCTATCACATGGTCTGTTTTGCATTGTAGTTAGAGTTAAAGAGATGTTTCATAGTTTTTTTAGTCAGTCATAAATCATACCTTCGGGCTGAAAGGTACTATTTTGTTGTTGCCAGTTTGAATTGAGTTCTTATTTAAAATAATTTATTTTCCCTGGAGACTTTATCTAGTGCTCATCAGAATTCTTGGACAAAGACATTTACTGAAAATTATTCGGAATTCTAAAACTGGAATAATATTTTTGGTGATTCAACAAGGAACTGTTGACACAACAATACAAAACAGGTTATAGAGGATGTCATCGCCTTCCATCTTGGAGCTTCATCGGGATTCGAACTTTGATTCACTTAGAACTTTTTAGTGATAGGACTTATATTTTTAATTATTGGACTACTTTTTGGATTTGATTCATAAACAGTAAGTCCTTTTTTCATATTTTTACCTTGTTTTCTAGGGAAATAAATTATTTTGTTAAATTTACAAAGTTTGTTGGCTTCACTCTTTCCTTTGTTACTTTTGTACGAGCCAAGAAATGTAACAAATAGGAATATTGACCAGTTACCTTGCGACTCCAGCCCTACTAAAAGACGAAAATTCGTCTTTTCCCGTCGATGTCAGTAGATAAAGGGCAATAACTTTTGCTCATAAATGGCTTTTCAAGAGCTAGAAAAATTAAATTTAGGCATCTTGATTGTGGAGGTAATATAGCAAATGGAAGCAATAGAATGAAATCATTCTGGTGCTTTTTGAGATAGTCTTCTTGACTATTGTGTACATTTTACTGCAATTTGTACTCCATGAAACCTTTATGTTTAATGCACTTATACATATTCATTATACACAATCGAACAGTTTAAGGTGTATTATTGCTACATGGCTTAGAGTTCAAACATAGTTTAATATTTTTTTTCCAGCCATCCCAGCCTTACAGCCCATCGTCTATGACCTGTTTTTGTTGCGGGGTTCAAACAAGAGTGACATCAGCAAGGATCTGGAGACGCAGAGAGAAGTGGTTGTGTCCATGTTACTGCGACTGATACAGTATCATCAGGTGAAGAAGATAAAGTGTTGCCTAAAAACTAAAGATGTGAAATAGGTCTGAAGCATCCTGAACAGGATTAAAGATGTTAAATAGGTCTGAAGCACCCTGTACAGGATTAAAAATGTAAAATAGGTCTGAAGCACCCTGTACAGGATTAAAGATGTAAAATAGGTCTGAAGCACCCTGTACAGGATTAAAGATGTAAAATAGGTCTGAAGCACCCTGTACAGGATTAAAGATGTTAAATAGGTCTGAAGCACCCTGTACAGGATTAAAGATGTAAAATAGGTCTGAAGCACCCTGTACAGGATTAAAGATGTAAAATAGGTCTGAAGCACCCTGTACAGGATCAAAGATGTAAAATAGGTCTGAAGCACCCTGTACAGGATCAAAGATGTAAAGATGTAAAATAGGTCTGAAGCACCCTGTACAGGATTAAAGATGTAAAATAGGTCTGAAAGATGTAAAATAGGTCTGAAGCACCCTGTACAGGATCAAAGATGTAAAATAGGTCTGAAGCACCCTGTACAGGATTAAAGATGTAAAATAGGTCTGAAGCACCCTGTACAGGATTAAAGATGTAAAATAGGTCTGAAGCACCCTGTCCAGGATCAAAGATGTAAAATAGGTCTGAAGCACCCTGTGCAGGATCAAAGATGTAAAATAGGTCTGAAGCACCCTGTACAGGATCAAAGATGTAAAATAGGTATGAAGCCCTGTCCTGCATGTTGTAAAAGGTGAGCAATAGAAGCAACCAGTTTGCTCTCACATGATGTTGATGCAACTGAGGAATCGGGCTGTTTAAAACAGTGCAATGTATATAGACATATTTTAACCATGTATTAGATTTTTTGCCATTTTATACCACCACTAAGTGGGGTTGTATGGGAATCCCCTTGTCCATCTGTCCATTCTTCCATCACAGTCTTGTTAGCACAACTAGTCCCAAATTTTTTGTTTACCAGGTCATAAAGCCAAGTGTGCTTATTACATGGCCATGCGTCATGGTGTGCATCTTGTATCATCTTTCAACATTGCTATTTTCAATTTCTAAGGACGTGCTCTATCAAAACTGTTTCCATGGTAGCTTCTGTGGCAATGGTGTGGTACCTTAGTAACCATGAGGTTATCACCTACAGACTTTTTTTTATGATGTCTGGTTAATCCTGAATGAAAATGATGCTGATCTGACATCCAATATGGCCATCATGGCTGCCATGTTGAAAATCTTGTTATTACTATTATTCTAAATTAATGGTCATATCAGCATGGGTTTTTCATTTAAAGATGTGTGTGTGTGTGTGTGTGTGTGTGTGTGTGTGTGTGTGATTTGGATTTTTAATGTAGCTTTAAAAAAAATTCAGTCATATCACTATGATGTCTGCAGTTTATAGTGATGTCTAGCACTGGGGAATCATGCCAAAAATATGTAACATCAGGTTCCACCCAGTTACATGATTCTGACACCAGGCCAGCCAGTCCTTACACTAACCTCTTAATGCTGAGGCAGCTGCTTGTACCATTTTTATAAGTCTTTGGTACGAGTTGGTTGGGGATCAAACCCTCAACCTCCGGCATCCAATGCAGATGCTTTACTCAGAATATATGGCACAGTGACAACATGCATTCTGTAATTAACTAGGGGTATATTAATTAACTAGGGGTATATTACTGTGCATCACGGTATTTACCTTCAAGATATTTTGGCAAATTCATGTGCTCTGCTAACTTTGCAAACTTTGATGCTAATGTTTATTGTTATTTATCATAAAAATTAAGTGTCCTTGGTTCATGTAAAAGATGAATTTCTTTTTTGACTGCTGGTATTTACCATTTTTAGGCACTGGACATGTTTGTGATAGTACTGCAGCAGTGTCACCGTGAGAGTGAAGAGCGATGGAAACGTCTGTCCAGACAGGTCACTGATATTTTACTCCCAGCCCTCGCCAAACAACAGGTCAGTAGTATGCACTGGGGATAGAATCTGATGTGTTGGACACATGGATTTTGCCTTGACAATAAAAATATATACATATTATTGCTTCACCCAGAGTGTCCGTACTGATGTTTTATTATCGTGAGTATTGTTGTACCACAGCACCTTTCCATATCTATCAAGATAATTTTTAATTCAACTCAGCATTCAGTAAGTATAGTGCAGTATTGTTAAATAAGGGTTCTGCAAAGTGTTGGTAACATTAATTTTGAATTGATATGGATTGGCAAAGTCATTTTTTAGTTTTTGTGGATATTTATACATATTTTTAACAAAATTTGGAAGTATATATTTGCAGCATGTGCGTTTTAATTGAAAACATCGGTTGAAATTCTCGCTTGTGTGTGTAACTGGTGTAGTTATTGATTTTATTGACACTTTCAGTTGTAATTTCACAATTTTTTGTCTTTTTATTGTTGTTTGAGATATACAGTGGCAACAAAATATGCTCAGTGCAGTAAGTTTGAAGTCAGCGAAGACAATCGTGACACATGTCTTGCCTATACAAAATGTTCTTCAACTTTATTTTTGAGTATTTGCAGTTTTTGGTCAGAGGGAACGTAGTCCACATTGCTGTAGAAAGTTTTGAAAATTAGAGGGATGGGTGAAATCGAAGTCGACAGATAGCAACATCTCAAGTCTCTGTTCAAAAACCAAACCTTGTCTGTAGCAATTGTAGTGCGGCATATACCATGATGGAACCTCCCTCTTGTAAGATTCTTTGAGCCATGCCATAAGTTACCATCATGTCTGGCAATTGGAAGATAGAGAATCAGGTGGCATTGTATGCTTCCATGCTACACCCATACCAGGTTTTGCTTGAATCACAGATAAAGTGACTTGTTCAGGAAACTACTGTTCAGTGTTTCTGTCATGCCATTTATCATGTCTTTCCAATACAAGGTTGAAATTGAAGACAGATTTTTCTTTCAGTTTTTGGTAGCCTAGTGGACATAATGCCCCATGCACACCTGAGCATGACCATCATGCCCATAAGTCTGGGTGCCAGGAGTATTATACTGACATCACAACATGTTGACACCAACTGCCATTCAGCTTGTCCACCATCCAGTCCAGTCAGCAATCTGTCTGGAAATAAATACCAAGGAGCTACCAGAGACAATTGCATTGATATACTATGCCGCATCATGTTTACCTTCCCATTGTATTTAATCTATATGGGGTCTGGTATTACCTGGCCATTTGTTTTGCTGGCTATACATACCAGTGACACACACCTTGTCAGTTGTCTTACCACCAGTCCAGCAGGAGGGCCTGATGTTGTTCATATATCTGGTGAGGAAATAGCATGTTACACCCAGGGGCAAGTAGACTACTTGCAGGCTTCTGGATTAGTTACACACAGACATTGAAGTGATGCCAAATGAGGCCAACCTGAAAAGTAATTGCAAGGGAAAACCTTGATCTGTTGCCTCACTCACATCCATTAATGGAGTGGATGGAGTTTAGCATTTAAAACTATGGTCAGTGCAATTTACTGGCGCTTTTCCCATCTGAGTTCCCACCAATACTGTCTGTGAGTAAGGCCCATAAGGTCAGTGCCTCTGTAGACATTGAGGATGAGAATGAACACCCCTCATATTGTCACTTCACATAGTCAGTGAAAATAAAGTGAATCCCTTGTTATCTTCAAATGAATTCCAGGCTTTCTTCTTAGGAAACCCATTTCCACTACCATTTTCTCATCACACTGATGCCACAGACAAACTCGGACATGTGCAATGTGTATGTTCTGAACATTGGTAAGAGCACTGTAGCAGTAAACATATAATTCCCACAGTGTAAAGTCAATCAGGGTGTTGTTTATATGGCTTCCAAGCTGATGCAGAATATGGTAGCCACATCGTCAGTGCTTGAACTGGCATTCATGGAAGTTATACATTTATATCATACTTCATAAAGGCAGTTTTATTGATATAATTTCAAACTGTTATGTTCAGTTGTTTTTTTTCGCAGTTGTTCTGTTTGCATGTACTGCTTGTACAAACCAGAATCAACTTTACCAACACATGTTTAATCAAGAGAAAAAGTCTTTAATATATTCTAAGATCCCCAAGTTTATTGATCCCCAGGTATATTGAACCAAGAGTAGCCTTTGATATACTCTTTAAGATTTCCAAGTATGTTGAATCAAGAGTAGCCTTTGATATACTCTAAGATCCCCAAGTACATTGAATCACGAGTAGCCTTTGATATACTCTAAGATTCTGAAGTATAACAGAAGCAAGGAAGAATCAGATGTTTTCATAGTGGCCATGCTTTTTTTTTTTTTTTTTAAAAAGACAAATTTAGTTTTGAGAAACACTTGTCATTGTTCTCATCAGTCATTACAGTATATCATCATTACTAATTGTTTTTAAGATAGTAATTTTAATATTATTTAATATTATATTGGCTGTTTAAGTGAAATGGAAAGTAATGTCTAATAAATGATACCTTTTAGGCTATTGACACAAGAGGGGGCAAAAAGTAAAAGGGTCAGTGAATGAGGATATGGCATTCAGTAAAAAGTTACTTATAAGAAGTGTGGGCCATAGAGATCTAGAAATTTTATATATGAATTTCAGATCAATTTGGAGAGTCAGAAGGCTTTAGATGTGCTGCACAGACTGTTTGAATCAGTGGCTCCCATTGTTTTCAGGCCTGTGGATATCCTACTAAAAACACTTTTCTCCTGTCCTGTAGACACAGTAAGTAACATGTTAGATTACTACCAGGGATATTGCAGTTGTTTCTGCCATTGCTTATTTTAAAAATGACTGATAGTATAATGCCTTCTATTCTAGTTAATTGGCTAATAAAAATGCTTGCTTAACCCAGTAATTTAGTGGCTGTTATATTCATGTTTGTGGATATGTTTTGATAGGTCATGCCCATCTTTCTATCTATCATCCATCATTCATCCTATTTCTCCTTGTAATTTGAGCTCCCTCTGTGCCATTTGATAGAGAGGTCATATTTAGTAGGATGTTTCAGGAAGACAGGTAGATGGCAATGAGAGTTTCTGATTCTGGATATGGATCCAGGGGGATGGGGCCAAAGGTAAAATTTTTAAAGTGTGGACTTGTATCTTCAGTTTTCAAAGTTTTAATTTCGGCATAAATACTTTTTATGTACTTAACCAGACTCACTGCTTAATTTACCCCACCCAAGATTTCAAATACATTTTTGATTTGAGAAGCCTGGTTTGTACTGAAAATATTATGAATTTACGACTCGTTTGGTAAAGGCACCTGCATAAACTTGGTGACACACACTTTTTCTATGGCAACTGCAACAAATAACAGTGTTATCATCATTGTTAACATGAAGGGGTACAGATAATTACACAGATGAAAGTTGAAATGCCATGTTCTGCAAAACACTTATTTAGTTTAAGCTAAGTGTTCACAAGCTATATTGTCTTGTGCAGTTTAATAGTATGAACATCAACACTACCTTGTGGCTAATGGTTTTGTCAGTCTGCACTACCATGTAGTTAATAATTTTGTCCTGAAGACATCTAGCCATGATCTGAAGCATTGGATGTTCCTACTGCTCTCAGTTTGCACTACCTTGTCACTAATAGTTTTATACTGCAGAAATCCAGTCATTGTCTGGAGCGTTGGATATGCCTGTTGTTGTCAGTCCTACGAGTCCTTATGGTACAGTCCAAGGAGGAAGTCATTCTATCCAGACTGCAAGAAATTGGCCTGAAGGTGAATGTTTTCAAGTTGCTGGTAACGGAGTTAAGCGATAAAGACAAGTCATTTGTGTCAGCACTTGGGCCAGAGGAGATGTTTGCATGGTAGGTTCCCATCAGTTGTAAGAATTGAAGACATGCTTTTATTTTATCAGGATTTTACAAATTATTTATCTGCAGAAACTAATGTTCAGTAGCGTGATTATATCGACATTTGAATGATATATATGTTCGTTATTATGCTTATATCACATACAGAATGATGTCCGTGTGATTTTACATATCTAAAGATCACCAGTCCTATGATGGAAACAGATTTGGTTCAGTCTTTACCTACCTAATTCTTGTTCCAGTTGATTATTTCTTGTATTTCCTTTCAGCATTACGCAATAGTTGCATTGCCAAAAGTTGTCACAGAAATGAAAATCATTTAACTCGGAATTCAATCCCTTTAATTTTCTATGTAATTTGATTAACCATAATACCATTCATTTTAGCCATTTACAAATCCTAATTTGGTTGTTTTAGACAAATAATTTTTTTATTTAGTCTTCACAAAAAAAAATTCATATTAAATCATATTAACACTTGATTTGTATTAAGTCAAAATCACGCAAGTTAGCAGATGTCTGTAGCTCAATGAAAATTTTGTCATCTAAAGGCTGCTTAGCATGTACTGTGTTTATGCATAGATGGCTGTCCTATTTGTTGCCCTTGACCTGACCAGGTATGAGACTTACCTGAAAGTCACATTTACTTTACGGCCCATAAGAAGGGACCTAAATGTTTTAAACAAGGAAACAACAGAACTGTCAGACCCAGTCTAAACTCCTTTCTACCCATTTTCCTCACTATGAGAGGGCCAGAGGGTTCAGAGGTGGCCAGAGGGTTCAGAGTAGGAAGTTTACAGATCCTATCCATTCCTAAAGGGACCACTTTGGTGGCCTGGTGGTTAGAATGTCCGCCTCGAATGCAGGTGGTCACGGGTTCAAACCCAAGCCAAGTCATACCAAAAACTTTACACACACACACACACACACACACACACACACACACACACACACACACACACACACCATTCCTAAAGGAGGGAAGCAAATAATGCCTGGGGAGTTGCACTCTGTTATTGTAAGTCCCTCTCTAAGTATTCTTTCAGGAGATGCCAGATTGAGCCTTTCTTCATGTATGGGTCCCGTTCACAATAAAGGAGGGAGGTTCCTTGCTTCTTTGCCCATTTGGTTCCGCCAATCCCACGTAGTATCTTTTTGGGAAGAGGTGTAAACCTTCTGTGGAGGAGTGCAGTAGAGATGCTAATGAACATCCAAAGTTGGGGATTTTATTCTTTGATTTTCCAAGTTGAAAAAAGGGAACAAATTTCTACTCATTACTGATCTTTATGCACTGAACAAGTTTATTTTGGAAGAGTATTTCATGATGGAGGCATCCATTTCACTCAGGAATGCCATCAGGCCAAATGACTTAGTGGACTCCATACAGCTTCAGGATGCCTATATTTGAAATTCCAGTAGTTTTGTCTGGAACAGGAGATATTTCAAAATCTGGGCTCCTTTATTCAGTGTAGCATCCCCTCCCAAAACCATCACCACTGTGTTAGGTGTACCAGTGGATTATTTAGGGTCCTTAGGAGCCACCATCTTCCAGTTCATTGATGACTACCTTCTGTAACTCCTGTTCCTGTTGAATAGCTAGTCCCATTTGTATCTATGCTGGAGATGATCAAGATCTCACAGCCCTTTTTTTCCATCCTTTAATCAGAGATGCCCATTGTCCGAATTTGGCATGAATGTCCCGAGTTGCTGAGCCTGTTTAGGAATCACACCACTATATACAAAAATCACTATTTTTTGAAAAAATATAAACTGAAAAAAGTGTAAGTTGAAGCCATATGCAAGTATGTTTGGTCCTTTCAAGTCTGTTCCAGTAATTTGTTACATATCATCAGTTTCCGGCGTACAACTAGAGTGTTTTTAGTCCCTTCCTGTCTTTATAGTAATTTGCAACATAAGACCAGTTTCTGGCATATAACTTGCCATTATAATCAGAACAGTTTGTTTCATCCTTTCCCAGTTTTTTTCCGGTAATTTGTATCATATGATCAGTTTTGCGCCATTATTCGAAATGTTTCATTTCACTTGATTGTGTTTCATGATGTACTGTGTTGTTTTGATTTTTGTGGGGTTTTTTTTTTTTTCAAATTAGATTTCTGCAACAATTGTGTTGGTGCCCCGAGTGGCTGAGTGGTCTAAAGCACTCACCGTTACGGATCACTGCCATCTCACCTCTTGCATGGGTTCGAGTCTCGGGATTGACCAATGTGGGTATGTGAGAAAGCTTGCCAGTAGCTTCTTATGGGTCAGTGGTTCTTTCTGGGGTTTTCATGGGTTCTTCCTCCACCATTTATACTGGCCACCATGTATAGCCTATCTTTTGCTGAAAAATGGCGTTAAACCCTACAGCAACAACAACAACAACAACAACAACATTTGTGTTTATTTGCAAACTATAATTAGCAGTGTTTCTATAAACCTTTCATGTGTGCCTTGACTTTAAAATGTCAGACAATGATTTTAAACCCATCCTGAAGGATATAAGGAATCAAATTTAATTAAATTCATAATTTTAAAGAAAATGTCCCGCGTGTTTTAAAGATACAAAAATCCATGCAAAAAAATGAGACAGCTGAGAATGGAGCCATGGAGTATGATAAACAGGGATCTGATCTTTGCCATCTGGAAACAGTTTTGGAAAAGGATCTTTTCACAAAGCTGAAAAGAGCCTGTAGCAGTTTGGAGGACAATTCAAAGCATACACAGAGATGTGTACTGTATATAGTGTTATAAACTGCACATTGACATGCATTATAATGTTTTTAAATGATTTTATCATTCTTCTGGCTTCCAAGTGGAATTTTTGTTTGCTGCAGTCAAAATGTTTTCAATAGAATCATGAATTTTTACCCCTTTGTTAGTAATTTCCATGGTTGGCAATGGGCATGCCTGCATTAAGTAATGTTGCACTGAAGTGAGGACATTCATGCTTTGGGCCCAATTGTATCAGCACAACAAGTTGTCAAGACTTCTCCAAGCTGCCGTTGAACACCCTGCTGACAGTAACAGTAAGTTCACTTCGAAAGATTATTTTAGACAATCAGCCTCCCAGTGGGTTGCTAAATTCAAGAACACAGTAATAGTAGGTTATGTCTTACTGCTATTAAAATGTGGTATGGGTGGGTGGGTGGAAACTACTTTTGGTTCAGTTACACATGACACCTGCCAGTTCAGGTCAAAGAAGGAAAAAAATCCAGTTATCAGAAGTTGACTGTGACATCATTCTGGGAGCATTTTTTTTTTCATATTTGTATTCTACACCTCCTGTTACTAGGAGGAAATAATCTCCATGGATTGGGGACTAGTGCTAGGAAAAAATATAGCAATGCAATAATAGGAGGTAAGTATAACATAATTAAAATTAGTTTTAACCCTGAAAACACTATTTCCTTTTTATGTTTTCATTAGAGTTGCCTGCAAAGAAGAGATATGTAAAGTACTGTGTTGTATGCAATATGGAAATTAGGAGACTAAAACAGACTCTCATATTGGTTGCTGCAGAATGAATGACAAAAAAGATGTCATGATGTACAGGTTGGTAATAAAAGTCTATCTTATTTCAAAGGTTCCTACTGCAGGCAGTTGGGAAGGCTGCTGTCCTGATCAACCAGGAGATTATGCATCCAAGGTCTTATCGAGAAGGAGGAGGAGAGGAAGTTGGAGGAGGAACAAGAAAAGGAGATGGAAAGACTGGAGGAGAATTTTTAGCTCAGTTGTTGGCACACCTGCTTATGTACATCACCCACATGTTTCAGTCAGGTTCGGTTCATCTTAACTACTTAGCTTTCCTGTCTTGTGTAAAGTGTACTCCTTGCACTGTTGCAGATTCTTATATCTTCTCATAACTGTTCATTAATGATTTAGTTGAGAAAAGAAAGGATGAAAGAGTTGTTGAAAAACATGGTTCAAGGTGGCCATTCTGACCCCTGGGCTAGCAGAGTTTGCAAATTTACTTTTCCATGTATAAGTAAATATTTAGCCGACATTACAAAATGCAGTTGTTTGTCATCGCAAAAGGATACTTGAAAGCAGCTGGGGTTTTTTCTCCTTTCAACAATATTTGTTTCACGGATAAGTTTGGTATGCATTTTTTTTAAATAATAAAGTTATAATTTGATCTCAACAAAGACTCATCTGTGCATTCTTGGTTACATCCATCGATGTGATCATGAGCCTGAAGCTGTCTATACTATGAAGACACATGTTTGGGCAAGGCTAAGGTTTATCTTGCAGAAAATTCTATTGTTTTTGATTGCACTGACTATTGCCTGTGGACTGTTGTTATTTATATCCATTTGAAATGAACCAATGTTTCGGCTACGTGTTTCATTAAGGCGGTGGTTCTTAATCATTTCTGGCTGCAACCCTGATTAGGTTTGTGGTGTTAGCCTCATGACCCATCGAATGCTAAATAACCACTTGGGTTGGAAATTTCAAATGATTAAGGTTGAATTTAGTGGCCCACTAAAAACAGCATGGTGATCCAGTTTTCTGCCATGACTTATTGGGTTAAGAACCACTGCATTGAGGTAAGCATTCTATTCTGTATTAGTGCTCAGTGTACCAAATTAGAAATGGTTTTACTTCAGCAGGTATATCAAAACATTACGATATTACCAGTTTATAACATTACCAATTACAACTAATGAAAATACTATATTCTATGTTAATTGTATTGTATTGTGAGCTTCTTTTAGATAAATTTCATTAGTTTATATGCTCATCATTCCCTTGACCGCTCTGGTGGCCTAAGTGGTTAGAGCATCCACCTCAGATGAGAGAGGTCATGGGTTTGAACCCCGGCCAAGTCATACCAAAGATTTTTAAAAATTATACTAACAGCTGCCTTGTTAGGTGCGCAGCATTAAGAGGTTGGTATTATGACTGGTCGGCCTGGTGTGAGAATAATGTGACCTGGTGGGACATGATGCCACATGTCTGCATGATGCCCCAATGCTAGACATCATTATAAACTGCCACACTGCAGACATTGTAGCAGTATGACTGAAAAATTGTTAAAGCTATGTTAAAAATCCAAATCACACACACAGACTCATCTTTCCTTTGGAATTTACAGTTAAAGCCAATAAATAGAGGTGTTGATTAAGGAGGCTATCAGTGGACTTTATTACAGTGCTTGAGGGATCATTGCAGCAAACATGAATCAGATTATTTTCCATCCAGGAAAATGGGATGGGGAATGTGAAAAGTAACCTTAAAGTAGAAAAACATGCAAGGCCGCTATATTCAAAAAGTCACAAGTTCGATAAAAATCATGAAGGAGCATTTCAAGAAAGCCAGTTAGTTAAGTTCTAGTGGTTGGAGTGCACTGATGATATTCCAGTATCACCTTGTACTATATTATTTTATGGATGTATGGGTAACATAAAATTAATTTTTTAAAATTTTTTTTGATGCAGAGTACAGACACAAATGTTTCTGATAGAGACAAGAACAGTTTTCAGTTTCCTTCAATCTCACTAAGTACATGCACATATGTTTCTGATATAGACAAAAACAGTTTTCAGTTTCCTTCAATCTCACTAAGTACAGACAGGTATGTTTCTGATATGGACAAAAAAAGTTTTCAGTTTCCTTGAAATCACTAAATACCAACAGGTATGTTTCTGATGTGTACAAAAACAGTTTTCAATTTCTTTGAAATCACTGAGTACAGACAAGCATGTTTCTGATACAGACAAGACAAGGTTCAATGAATATTTTAATGAAAGGTCAAACTGCTGGGTGAAACGTGTTGTTTATCTTGTTTTGTGTGTTTGGCTTTAAACAGGGTTATTCCGGAGGGTCGCAGCTGCTGCTATGAAGCTGCTGAGACAGGAGACCCCACCTTGTTTCCATGGAGTACCGGAGATAAATGAAGAGTTTGTCCTGCTTGGTTCATCCCATCCCACTCTGACACTTCAGTGGTGTAACATTCTGATTCTGCTCAACTTTGACAACCAAAACTTCTGGAGTCAGATTATCCAAACTCCACAGAAGTACATCATGTCAACCAGCAGGTGGGATATGTACAATTTTGTTATTCCTTTACTTAATATCTGTTAAACCTCATTCATTGATTGAAATGCATGGCACTTAAAGACATAGTACCTATTGATCTCCTGTACAGTTTCCCTTATTCTTAAGTTACCTTGCCCGGCAATCCTAAAGTGAAGCCTTTCATCTCATTGCTCATTAAGCAAAACTTGTTGTCACATAGTGTATGTATGATATCGTAAGAATGTATGATAATAATATAATTTTTGCAATCTTGGCTCTGTTTTTTAAGAAATATTTGAAATAGAAACTATAGTATTGAATTGCATTATCAGTAACAGCAGTATTTTCAAAACGGCTGAAAATTTTTGATGATGTTTTTGATGATGTCATAGGAAGTTTGATTTTTACATCATCACATCTTCCATATCTCCTTGGCATGATTACACTATTGTTATGGTTTGGCATTGATTTAAAATTTTCTTTTTCATATTTTATTCAGTATAATAAAATTTTTATTATTTACACTTACCAGTTTATATTTCAATAATCCAACCTGTAAAATTATTACAAAAAAATGCTTTGTCTTAAAGTTGAAGACATCTGCAAATAACTTTATTGTTGAGATGGAAGTTAAAGAAACAAATATTAAGTCAACAGTTTATTATTTTAGAAACGGCTTTGAGTTGGCTTTGAGTTTTTAAAGCCAATGTTTTCTATTCATTGTTTTCAACAAGTTTGGGTACATGCTATCAAAAATGTCCTGTCTCTTTGATCTTTCAGCAATTTCAGTTATATGTGGTCAAAAATGACTGGTCCCATCAACCTTTCAGTGGAATGTTTATTAGGACCTGGTCTGCTTGCAAAATAGGTATTGGTATGCATGCATCAGACTTGCATATTGTCCAGGAATTATCTTAATGCACGTCCTGCATGCACAATACATGCATATCACTAGATCTTTTTCTCATTGATATTGGTCATAATATCTGCTCTAATGAAAGGTCAAATGGACAAGTTATTGTTTTCAAGTTATAATGCAGAAAAAATGTGTAACATCTATCCAACTTGTGTATTTAAAGTTGGATTATAGTAATTCTTAATTACATGTTTCAGCACAGTTCCATTGCTTGGGTTGTCTGGGACGGATGCTGAAACTGACAGTGATGACCAGGAGATGGGATCAGCCACATCAATTCAACTCAAGAAGAACAGCTGTAATCTAGAAATACTACGAAGAGGGGGACTTATTCTGTTCTGTGATTATGCTGTAAGAATCTTCGCTTTCTGAAGCCCATGATAAGGCCAAGGAGCCAACCATGATAAGACTATAGGGCCAGCCCATGATAAGACCAGGGAGCTAGCCCATGATAAGACTAGGGGGCCAGCCCATGAAAAGACCAGGGGGTCAGCCCATAATAAGACCAAGGGATCAGGCCATAATAAGACCAGAATGCCAGCCCATGATAAGACCAAGGGGGCCAGCCCATGATAAGACCAGGAAGCCAGCCCATGATAAGACTAGCGGGCCAGCCCATGATAAGACCAGGTCTATGATAAGACCAAGGGGTCAGCCCATGATAAGTC
This sequence comes from Megalonaias nervosa, assembly GCA_016617855.1. Lineage (NCBI taxonomy): Eukaryota > Metazoa > Mollusca > Bivalvia > Unionida > Unionidae > Megalonaias > Megalonaias nervosa. Next base: position 55,394 of record JAECUM010000875.1, read on the forward strand.
CAGGGAGCCAGCACATGATAGGACTAGGGGGTCAGCCCATGATAAGACCAGGGGGTCAGCCAATGATAAGAAAAGGGGCTGTCCCATAATAAGACTATGGGGCCAGCCTATGATAAGACCAGGGGGTCAGCCCATGATAATACGAGGGGGCCAGCCCATGATAAGACCAGGGGACCAGCCCCCAAAAATGTGTAAGAAAGTAATGGCTGATTCTGATATCTACCATCAAATGGCTGATTCTGATGTTGCATTCTGTTTATTCTTTTGATGCGTTACATATTTAACACCAGTCAGAAGGAATCAGATATTAAGATTGTATGCTAAAAGATTTATGTACCTCGACTTGATTCAAAGATACTTAATTATAGTAGCTTGTGGAATACTAAGTTATTCAACTCATTTAATAAATTTCAAACTGTCCAATATATCTTGCCATTTTGCAGTGTGAGAATCTTAGTGATGCTGAGCACATGACATGGGTCATCATCAACCATGTTAGCGATTTGATAGAGCTTTCCCAGGAATCACCAGTACATGATTTCATCAGGTGAGTCATTGTTCTCACAGAAGTGTATACCTTTAGGAGAGCATATACAATGTAAATTTGTTTGTCTGCATGTTGCACTTTGTTCTGTTTCCCCAGTTTTGTCACACCATTTATCAATAGTTATTGTAGGTAGACACGAGGATCATATTCTGGTGATAACTGTATAATGGATCATGGTACTTACCAATCAGAGTGACTAATTCATCAGTACACGTGCTATTCCACAAGACAGTTTACCATGGCTCTGGTAATAGGAGCACTTGCCATAATTACAGAACAGAAAATAAAATCATGATATAGAAATCTCCTCACATAGGTGTCAGCAGAGTATTGTGTTTAAGGGTTTTTTAAAACATGGTGGTAATTTTACAACCAGTATGAAATCATAAAATTTCACCTCTTTCAAGGAAAAGCTGAGTTATATATGACAGTAACACAGGTCTCTGATTCTTCATGAATAGACCAACACATATAAATTGTACTACGATCATTATACACTATGTTAGAGCTGTGTACCCAGTATCATATCATTCGCTACCATAGAACTTTTCCAATTCAGAAATGATGAAAGTTAAAAGTTAAGATGTATAAAAAATTTGATGCAGTATTAGTATCTGATGAATATTGTATGTGTTAAATCTGCTATATTGTGAGTTACTTCAAGTTGAATGGAAAAATTTGGGTGAGAAAATAATCCATGTTATTTGTACAGAGACAAGGAAATCCCATTTGTGGGGTTACATTATTTGTCTCCCTCGACTGAGATTTCCTCGTCTTGGTGCACACTGCACGATAGGTAACAGCCTCCATTTGCATTTGATAGTTTCCAAATGGTCAAGTTCAGTAAATATTTTTCCAAATACTCTTAGAGTGCCAGTATATATTTGATGTTCATGATTAAGACAGACCTTGTAATTTTCATTTAAACACACAGTATCTTGTTTTCATGCAAACACCTCATAACAGAAGGGGCCCAACAGACCCAGAGAAAATAATGTCACACAATGCATCCCTAACAGAATTCTTCTACCAGGAAGACCTAGAGAAAAAAAATATCATACAGTCCGTCCTTAACTGAATTCTGTTATCAGACAGATTAAGAGAAAGGGTTATTATGGAAACACTTCATTACATATTTACACAATACAGAACTAAAATAAATTATAGTAAAATATTTATTTCTTGGATATATACATTACATGTACATGTTATTTACAACTTTGTCATATATTTGGTGCAACTCAGTTGCACACAGTCATCAAATTTGATACATATGTCATGCTTAAAATAAACATAAAGAATTAAGAGTTTGGTGCAAACTGTGTATTTGCAAGAGGGACATAAACTCTGACCATACAACTCACGAAGGAGATGCACTTAAGTAAGCGAACTGCTAAAAGGAAAGAGTTGTAGTGGTACATGTAGTATTGAAGGCAAAAGAATGAAATAACATGAAATGAATGTCCCAAAATGACAAGTAATTAAAATATAATCAGATGTGAAATTGGACCAAGTGCTCTGATTAGGCCCACACATTTCTATATTTAAGTAAAGACCTATGACATCATATGGTGACTTAACACATTATGCTTGGGAACTAACTATACATTGATCCGACTGTTGTAAATTATAGAGCAGTATTATGTGAACAGCTTTAAAAGCGTTTGACTTGAAATTATGTTATCAGATATGCTCATAATGTAAAATCATCATGCATTTATCCCAAAAATAAATTCAGGAAGAAGTAATACCCAGAAAAATATATTACAAAAATCTCTTCCTTACAAAATTCATGTTTTTGCAAACTGGGAGAGAAGATGGTTAGCACATATGTATATCAAAAGCTGCCTGCTTCTGAGCAATTATGGATTATTGGTATAACAGTATAGGCTATCAAAGGAGAATGAATCACATCACAGTGTATCACATTATGAGGTATCACAGTATAATGTATCAAAGTATAATGTATCACAGTACAGCGTATTACCATATAATGTATCACAGTAGAATGTATCACATTATAATGTATCCCAGTGCAGTGTATCATAGTATAATATATCATAGAATAATATATCATATTACAGTGTATCACAGGATATCAGTCTGAAAATTCTGGTGATACCTCTACTATTTATAAATAGGAAAGTAAAAAAATGTAATGCATTAAAGATACTTCAAGATCTGTTATATCACTATTGAATTCTTATACAATAATATCCTGGTATGGGTGAAATAAAATACCTAGTACATTTACAGTATCAACAAATAATTATCTTGTTTGATTTTGCAATCCTGGAAAATGTTGATTGACATTTTCAGCAGAACTATGCTGTGAATTCTGTTTTATTAATGAGATACCAATTTTTGCTTAGTCTGCCTTGGTGAAGCTAAATACGAGAAACGTCTGCATCTGCATCCATATGCATGTCAGCATGTTAGTCTATATATCCATATGTGCGTTCTTGCCCTAGATCGAGGTCAGTGTTATAGTTCTTAGATTAAGCTTAATGTTCAAGTTTTTAATTGCAATTTGCCCATTGAATGTGTGAAGGGGACATTCTCCCACCCCAAACTGCCTTCATCCCCCTAAATTTAACAAATCCTCATGTGATTATCGGAGCAAAAACCTACATAAAATGTCCTTCTGACAACTCAAGCAATGTGCAAAATTGTTATTTTATAGCTATACAAAAGATGTGCTTAACAGAAAGGGAATTGATTTTTATAGTTGACACAAACCATAAATTTAAATACCCAACCTAAAATGTCTTTGCCCATAAATGCCATTTCTGTCAGAGGCATCTCTAAAAATTTAAATACCCACAATACTGTAATTTGGAAATAAACTAAGAAAATGTATACTCACAACAATGAATTAATTTCTGGTAGCTTGCATGAAGAACATTTTAAATATGATGCTGTACCTAGCTCAGTATGAATAGCATGATATTTCACTTTTCCTCAGTGCCATACACAGGAATCCTGCAGCCAGTAGTCTTCTGATCCAGGCTGTCCATGCCAGGTGTGAACATGTTTTTAAGGTTAGTAAGTTAGTTAGTTCACATATCCTGCTTAGCTTTTCTTTGGCTTGCAATAGAAACCCTAGCCTTGATGTGCAGGAGACAAGGGAATGCATTGAAATTGTGGCATCCCAGTTTTGGCAGCCTATATGGTGCAGTAACTGTTGGCAAAATTACATTAATCACCAAACAAGTAATTAAAATAAGCTGTACTAACTCGTATCTTATTGGAAAACAGTCGTTGAATTTATATTTTCATAACATGGAAGTGATTGAAGTACCAATGTGTGAAATTTGTGATGCTTTTGATACTTACGGAACTGCCTTCAAAGAGATTCGTTTTACAATAAGAAAGATTACCAGTATCCCAAATTATAGAAAAATACAGTTCTTCTTAATATTTTGGCAAAAAATTTTGGGTCAGAGTCAGGGAGCCATTCAGATGATTGTGAAGATGTCACATGTATAACCAGTAACAGTATGTATATGTTATTACTTCTTGCTCAAACTTGATGAAGTGATAAAACTAAAATATATCAATTTATGTAAGGGAGGACCATGTTTGTCATTTTCACTCAAGCTTGTTTTAAGCAAACATTTCTGCAGTCGGAGCAAAGCAAAACTAAAAATTAATAAAATTCATGCAATAAAATACTTAATATAAGTTTTAAAAACTACTTGGTATATAGCAAGGCAGAACAGCCTCCTATAGTTTATAAGATGTGAGAAACAAAATTAATACTCAAGTAAAACTATAGTATATACTCACTTTTAAGTCAAAGTCAACTTAGACCTTCATCTGGCATAATATAATGCTCCAGCAGATCAGGGTCATTGTTGTTTGTTCTACTGATTACTCATAACAAACTGCACAGGCCCAGATCTTCCATCACATAATGTACCAGCAGATCTGAACTGAATGGAATGCAACTCTGTCATTGGTCAAACAAAAATGACGTACTACACTACTGATTACCTGATTTTCAGTGTATGTGTGCATCAGAGTGAGATGAAATAATGTCTGTGTGCAAGATGCAAGATTGTATAAATTCAGAGAAGTTTTTATTTTTAGCTTTTGGAGAGATGAAAAAGAGGGTACAAAAAAATGGGAGGGTAAGCAAATACAGAATACTAATACTTTTTGTAGAATACTTTATGGTGTATGTACGTTGTTATTCAGAGATTTTATTTTTTGTTCCATTTCAGCCCTCAATAGTGAAACGGACCCTTAAATGTCTGGATGCCATACACCTGTCTCAGAGTGGGGCTTTGTTGACATTGTTGATAGATAAGTTCCTGAACACCCACCACCTAGCTGTGGCACGGATGTGTGACACGATTGCTTGCCGCAGAGTGGAGATGCTCCTTGCAGAGAACTATGAAGTAAGTTTGCATCTTAAGCTTAAGGTCTTGAATAGTATGTTGAGGTAATAAACTAACCACTAATGTAAAGTATTAATGGAAAGAGAGAATTAGAAAAGAAAAGAAAAAAACTATAACAAGATTTATGTGTGCAGCAACTCTAATAGTCTTATACATCAAGTTTTTATATCATGTGAAACTGGGGACAGTCGTGTATAGGAATTGAAGATGGCACAGTTCATTTCCAATCAGTTGATCTAATTATGTACTGAATTAGCAATTTAGGGGTATGGTCTTCATCAAAAAAAGTTCCTGTTTTCTTATTATATTAATGTACTACTCGGATTCTTTTCTCTTGCTGTGAAAACATGGCACACAGCAGTATGATCACCATCAGCAGTATGATATCTGTATCATCAGCACACATCAGTATGATCATAGTATTTGCATCATCAATACACAGCAGTATGACCACAGTATTTGCATCATCAATACACAGCAGTATGGTCACAGTATTTGCATCATCAATATACAGCAGTATGACCACAGTATTTGCATCAATACACAGCAGTATGATCACAGTATTTGCATCATCAATACACAGCAGTATGACCACAGTACTTGCATCATCAGCACACAGCAGTATGACCACAGTATTTGCATCATCAATACACAACAGTATAACCACAGTATTTACATCATCAATACACAGCAGTATGAGCTGAGTATTTACATCAGTACACAGCATTATGACCTGTATAATTACATCATCATGCTTCATCTCTATGGATCAGCCTAATGTCTTGAGTTTTTCACTTGTCAAGCAATTATACATTGTTGCTTCTGTCCTACTTATTTTGTGGATATCAGAATTTGATAAGGTTTAACCTTAAATGGACTGGTGTTCCAATTTATGAAAATCTTGTACATTCATGTGTTGCATATGATTTTTTGCTGAAGAAAGCATGAGCACCAGGATTCCTGGTAATTAATAATAACTAGTGGTTGTTGTTAGGCAGGGTGGTACTTGATTGTCATTATAATAAATAATAACAAGGGGTAGTTATTGGGGGGAGTCATACTTGATTGTCAATATAATGAATAATAACTAGGAGTAGCTATTAGGCAAGGTGGTACTTGATTGTCATTGTAATTAATAATTACTTGATTTTCATTATAATTAATAATAACTAGGGGTAATGATTAGGCATGGTGGTATTTGATTGCTGTTATAATTAATAATAACTTGGGGTAGCTGTTAAGCAGGTTGGTGCTTGATTGTCGTGATAATTAATAATAAATAGGGTAGCTGTTAGCCAGGGTGGTTCTTAATTGTCATTAAAGTTTCCAGGAAGAAAATACAGATGTCTGAATTTCCTCAATTATGATGTCATTTTGTTGCAGGAAGCAAAAAATCAACTTCCAGAAGAGGACCTTGACAAATTGTTGGCTTTTATGAAAACTCGGAAACTCACAACACGGTTAGCATTGAAGTAGTGTGCAATAGAAGAAACGTGTCATAGTAACAAGATTTTCTTCATTATGCTTTATTCAGGAAAAAGGATTGGTGGCCTGCATTATTTATATGTTGTCATTAGCAATAAATGTGCAGATTATGATAGAGAAAGATGGAAATTTGATGTTTATAAGATGTCTGTGTCATGAAAATATAATGAAAATAATCCTGCAAAAGATTGTAGTTTAAATTATGGCTAATAGTTTTTGGAAAATATTTATTGGCAGTTTTATTAATTAAGCTACCTTAAGAAGACTGAAGTGTTTACAGATGTAAGTGGTTTTGGTTACTGCCTATCAGCATTGACAGAATTGGTAATTGTGTAAAAAAACATGTACCTGGTGCATCTTGTGTAAACAAACCTGTACGTGGTGCAACTGGTGTTAGCCTGTGCACATGTAAAGGCAACATGTCTGGTTGTATTATTGATGTTTTTACTTGTACATATATGTATCAGTATGAAACATTATCATGACAATTTTGGGGATGTTTTAATTAAATTTTCCAATATATTCAACATAGACACGTATAACAACCTGAATCCTCTCATAATAAGCAGTTAGAGACATATAGCATATGAAATGGTAACAAGTGGAGTGAAGTACAACATGGCATCATTCATGTTATACTGTGTACATCTTTAGGAATTTTAGTAACTGTTGCAGTCACACATCTTAAGCATAAAGTCCATATCAGGCTAATGCTGTAATGAAATATGAGATGACATAAAATATGATGTCATTTTAAAAGTTCTAATTACATGTAAATTACATGTAAGTTCTAATTACATGTAAATTTGTTCAGAAAAAAAAGTGAAAGAAACAGGCTCAGAAAATCATAAATAGAGCATACATTTTGCCAGATTTATTTAAAAAGGTTTTAAAAATAAGAGTTAAGAGTTTGTTCAGTATGGATAATTTTTTGGGGGGGACAACTCAGTTGTGCTTTACAGATAAGCAGTTAAAAACTCTGAATACCATTTACCCCATATATCATGACATTCCTGGAAGGTTGTGGTGGGTCAGTGGTTGGCATGCTGGAATCATGACAATTTAACCCAAATATCATGACATCCCTGGGAAGCTGTGGTGGGTCAGTGGTTGGCATGCTGGAATCATGACATTTTACCTCATATATCATGACAGCCTTGGAAAATTGTGGTGGATCAGTGGTTGGCATGCAGGAATCATGACAACTTAACCCATATATCATGACATCCCAGAGAAGTTGTGGTGGGTTAGTGATGTGCACGCTGGATTCATACCATTTAACTCATATATATTGACATCTCTAGGAAGTTGTTATGTGTCAGTGGTTGGCAATCTGGAATCAGGACAATTTACCCGATATATCATGACATCTCAGGGAAATTGTGGTGGGTCAGTGGTTGGCATACTGGAGTCCTACCATTTAACCCATATATAATGACATCCCTGGGAAGTTACCTTGTTTCAGTGGTTGGCATGCTGTAATTGTGACTATTCACCCCATATATCATGACTTCCCTGGGAAGATTTGGTGGGTCAGTGGTTTGCATGCTGGAATCATGGTCATTTACCCCATATATCAAAACATCCCTGGAAATTTGTGTTCAGTAAGTGGTTAGCATACTGGAATCCTGATTAGAAGTATTCGGATCCTACCATATGATCAGCCAGGGTCAGCTGTTATGGTGTGGCCCTGGGTAAGGCATTTTACTCCATTTGTCTCAGAACTGAATGACCCACTTGTGTTGGTATGCTATAAAACACAAAACCTAACTAATCACCCCATGCCCACCCACCCACCCGCAAAAATTGTAGATTTTTAGACCTGTCACATAATATGCCAGATGATGAGGGTGCACACCGTTCATGTTGGTGATTGATTTCATGGGAAAAGCATAGACTTTAATCTTCCAGCATATTATTCAGTGACAAGTCATGGCAAAAAAAGGTATATGGTACATTGTTTGAAGTTAAGTCACTTTTGTGAGGAAGGCTAAGAAATGAAGGGGTTTGGCGTTGCATTGGAAGTGACTAGTCACTATTTTGTAGTATGTATATTTAGCGCATGCATGTGCAACTTCCCCCAGGGCATGAACCTGTTACCACTTTAGAGACTGTACCTTTTTCTAAGGTGATATTTCATCTGATTGGCTGAACTTGTTACCACATTTGAGACTCCACTTTTTAATTGATTTTGAATAAATGTAGTATTAGATAATCATCAAGATGTGAGTTTCATTTTAAGGAAGGTAGCATATTAATTAAATTTGACCAAGCTTGAAATAATTCTCACATTGTGTGCAGTGTAATCAGTTTCTTTTTCTTTTAGAATGCCAGTCTTCTCTTTCTGAATGAAAGCAATTGAAATAATCCATCATATTTATTGAGAATCACAGGTTTGGGGATACACAGAGTAGTTTCCCTTGTAGAAAATATACAGATTAGATTCTTTTGTTTTTACAATTAGATGTATAGATTTTAATAGAACAATTTGTAAAATTGGCAAAATAAGACACCACAGTGATTAAAATAAGTAATTTATAAGTTATAACTGGAGAAAAAGTATATAATATAAATATTGTTAGAGAAGATGTACAATTGCCAGCTGGCATAAACTGCAGATTTGTATAATTAAGAATCAGAACTTCATCACAAAATTACAGATATTTGTTTGCAAGTAATTGTGTTTTCTTCTGTTGTAGACTTTGCTCTATATTTCTTGTGAAGATTATGTCCAAGTGTATAAATTCATTTTCAAGGAATTATTTATAACAACATCCCTACATTAAAAATTTCAAAATCTTTGGAAGGAAGAGTGATATATTTGATGAAACAGAGTTTGACATTTGCTCATGTTAAAGTATTTGTAACATTATGTTATCATATGTATTTTGTATTATTTTATGGCCATTTGTCTATTCAATGTGATTTCTCCTGAATTAATTGAAATATATGTTTGGTCTTTTTAGCTTTTAATGGAAGTATACTGCAGTATGCTTTTCTTCTAAAACACTTCTAGATTTAATTAGCAAGAGTAGAGAAACCTGTGGCCTTAAAAAAGAAAAAAAGTGAATTATAATTTCAGTTCATGTGAAAGCCATGTGACTCTGTTGACCATAAATTAAAGATTCCTCTGTAAACTTAATTTTCAAAGATCTTGGATGACTTTGATTATGACCAGTAGACTCTTCCCATTTGCCTTTATCGTTTGGAAAGAATATTTGTTAGATTTTAATAAACTAGGTAAACTGGATGTGATATTAAGTTTGGAGAACAGTTCACATAGGCTGTGTCCTTAGAATGGTCAGCTGTTAAAATATGTTAACCCACCAGGTGAATGATATCAGGCTTACTTGGGCCTCTTGTTACAATTTTATTATTAACTATGCCTAATTCAGTGCACTTACAAAAGAAATTCATAAATTAATTAGATCACACCAAACATTGATTGGTTTGTATTAAGTTTGTTCTGTCACAAGGATCATGGAGTCTAAATCCTAAATGCAGTCTTCTCTAAGCCCATGTATTCAGCATTACTACTTCTAACAGTTACTCAGATATTGGTTTCTGTAATGTTTACCATATTTCCAAAAATTATGGTACAAGTGGTACTCAGGTTTTCTCAGTGATGTACTTATGCAAAAATTGAAAAGAGTCTGATTTATTCTGGGGTTGACTGCAGAGGGTGTTTTTCATTCACATTTAGTTTGAGGTGGTAATGATTGTATACTTTGTAACATAATAATCTTGATAACATTGTAACATGGTAATCTCTAATACATTTTGACTTGATAATCACAGTTACATTGTTTCATAATAATGTCTAGTATGTTTAATATGATCTTTAGTACATTGTAATGTGATAATCTCAAATGCATTGTAATGTGATTATCTCTGATACATTGTAACACAGGCATGCCAGATTGACATCACTCTTGATGAAGTTCCGCAATGTTAGCTGCCCTGATACAGAAGCTCCCATTTTAGGAATTGCATCCACACATCCCCTGGCTGCACTCCTGCCTACAATGAAAAATGCAAAGATTAGCAAGGTACTGGTCATACTGATTGATATTATTGTTGCACATAATCGCTTATGCAAGAAATAAATGTGTGTGTGTGTGTGTGTGTGTGTGTGTGTGTGTGTGTGTGTGTGTGTGTGTGTGTGTGTGTGTGTGTGTGTGTGTGTGTGTGTGTGTGTGTGTGTGTGTGTGTTATTTGGATTTTTTGGAAACATAGCTTTAACAATTTTTCAGTTATATTGCTACGATGTCTGCAGTGTGGCAGTTTAGAGTGATGTCTAGCACTGGGGCATCATGCCGCAGACATGTAGCATGAGGTCACACCCAGTCAGATTATCCTGACACCAGGCCGACCAGTCCTAAAACTAACCTCTTAATGCTGAGCACCTGGCGAGGCAGCAGTTAGTACCATTTTTGTAAGTGTAAGTCTTTGGTATGACTTGGCCGGGGATCGAACCCACAACCTCCCGCATCCGAGGCGGATGCTCTAACCACTAGGCTACAAGGGATCATAACTCTGCAGCATTAAATGTTTAATGCTGCAGAGTTATGATCCCTTGTGCATAAGGACTGTTGAATTCGTGATGTATAGACCCAATCTTAACATTTGCTGTGCTGGATATTAATTTTTTATGTATGCTACAGTTTTATTACATTTAGCAGTATTTTTGTCTCACCTGCAAAAGTATGGTGAGACAGAGATGTCACTTTTCCATCAGTAATGGCAATAGGACCAGTATTGTAAACATTAAAATTGAATGTTGTGTGCTTCAGAATTTTGCAAGTCAAAATCAGGATGATACATAACTGCATAGGTCCCAGCTGAGACAGTGTGTTCCTCAGAACCCTTGTTCAGGGTCCAAATCTTGTTCTGTGTTGTATTCACAAAATGCCAACTAACAAAGTTTACAGATATTAATACAGTACTCATCCCAGGGGCTACAAGAATTCTAGGTTTGGGCTACTATACATTCATATCAGGTAGCCCACTGTCTTAATATATGGTATAATGAATTGTTCTATGTTCTTTTCAAAACATACCTACCAGCATAGTTTAACAGGTATTAACACAGTACTCATTAACACAGTACTCATCACAGAGGCTATCAGAAAAAGTTTGGGCTACTGTATATTTAAGTCAGGTACCCCACTGTGTTACTATATGGTATCATGAATTGTTGTATGTTGTTTTAAAATCTTACCTACTAACATAGTTTACAGAGGTTATGACAGTATTTTTCATTGTTAACACAGTACCTGTGAATTGTTAACACAGTATTCATTCACTGGAGCACTGTTCATCTCAAATGTGAACCATTTTATAGGGTAAATTATCTTATATCAAGTATATGTATGAGCTTGTCATTTACAGCAACTTAGTGACTGTATGGTGGCAACTGTTGGTAAAGTTTAAATATGTAAGAATGAATTGAAAAAAACTCGGGAAGATAAAATTAATAATAAATTTAATAATCAAGCACATCACAATATAATATAAAATAAATATAAAGATTTTAAGTTTCTGTAAAATATATATAAAATAACAGATAAAGGTAACACGGAAAATCCACACAACACATGATTAAAATTTGGTTTAAAAAACTGCATACCCTCAAGAATGGTACATAACCATACAGTTTCCAAATGATGTTCACTTCAAAATACTTTTGTCTCGCATGGTGGAAGCCAACACCCTCAGAAGAATATGTTCCATTATCAGTGGACACTGGCATTATATACACTCCAGTCAAAGTTTGCCCTTCAGTAGGTTTACACAAGTCCGGTACTTGTGTCCATTACATAATCAGCACAGTCCCACATCATCTCTCGAATTTGTTCTCTACAGGGATGCACTATCCAATAGTGGGTTTGATGTTCTTAAATTTGTTTTTGGAATTTTCATCCCACATTTTTGCAAAGTGTCATGAATGGCGATTTATACTATTACAATATTTTAAGTCAGTATATGGAATCTTCCATTCATAAATTTAAGATCCAGGGCATCCTTGGCTGCTGTATATGCCCTTTCAGTAACTTTATGCAAATGTGACTAAATAGCCAACAGCATAAAACATTTGTCCCAGATTATTGCTGCAGCACTTGATTTTTTTATAATATTTGGGATATTTATGGGTTGTTAGATTTGGAGTTTGACTTGGCTTTCAGTGTGGAAAGAGAATGCAAAAAGATGTTGAAATTTCTTGTTTTTTAGAGGTTTCAATGAAGTTCAAAGAGATTTGTATGGCTGTAATTTTTTAAGTAAAAACTACGGCTTTTGCTGGTCACTGGCTTGAGATGGTACCATGGACTATTGCAATGGTGGCTGCCCTGAGATATAGCCATCTTCTGATGATTGCTTTCAGAAAGGGTGCTGCCTACTACTTTATATTTAGATATTTTACACTGAATGTTACTATTAAATAATGTTGAAAGCCAACTAATTATCACATGAGCAGAACCAACCTTTGTGGTGGTGGTTGTGGGATACTAAATACCCTATTACAAAGAATGAAGGTTGCTGATTGTCTGAAATAATCACAAGAAAAAATTAATTTGTTTGGAAGAAGCCTACATATGGGTAAATTGTACACAATAGTAGACTTGAACCATAAATCATTTTAATTTAATCACTACTGTTCAGTATCAATGGGAGGATCTTTCTGGGCTGGATTTTTATATTGGGCACCAATATGGAGATTTTTCTCAAAAATGAAGTGTGCAGTATATCATTTTCATCCTTATAAAGTTTACTCTTGGATAGGTTTTTCATAGGATGTAAGCATGTTTTGCTGATCTTTCCATCAAAGTATAGTAATTCGGACAAAATTAATATTACTGTAGTTATTGTAATAGACGCCTTTGGGGGCAATGCAATTTCCAAAGGGGGGGGGGGGTGTGGAATACTGCACATCACTGTTTGACTGAAGACATTCAGAAATTAAGTTGTTTTGATTTTCTAACAGCTGTTGGATTACCCATGTACTGTTTTATTTATTTGTACGTACCGTTATGGATATATATTATATATAGATCTATAAGCCTTGAAAAGGTAGGAATTTCTTTTTGTGTAAGAAGTTGGGGGGAGGGGATTTATTATGGGGGTTTCTATTAGAATAACTATGGTAGTGTTGAAGCTATCAGTTTCATAGTCAAGTGCCTTTCTTAGGCTACTGAGTTTAAACTGGACTTCCAGGTTTATTTCATGGTAGATGGCTGTGCTGGGGGACCATCTGATATTTAGCTCCACTGGTCATAAACTGAAATAGCCTACATAATGATACCTGTCATCTGGCAGTCATTTGCATGCTTTTTATTGTTACTCCTAAATTACTGGAAGCAGTGCATTAAAACTTTATTTCCACATTCATGCTAAGGTTGTATTGGTCCTTAATGAGAATGGTGACCCTCAAACATCCACATGACAACCATGGCAGTGATCATGAAAGTCTTAACATTTCTGTTCCTGAATGGATAGTCATATCAACAAGGGACATCTTATGACATCTAGCTGGACCAAAATAAAAATGGTGCCAATCTCACATGCATTATATTGCTGGCCAGCTTGAAAATCTGATTTTACTGCATTTTTACACTCAGCTCTATTTTTCAGACACTCCTGTACATTCATGAACCACTATAAGTACATTCACTTGGAGGTCTAATGATGGTAGGCTTTAGTGTCCTCGATTATTGCCAAGGGGGTCCCTAACATTGTCATCTTGTTCCTGTTTCAAACCAAGCTGTCACTGTAAACAACAGACTGCTCACTGTCCATTTTTGGTTAATAAAACAGTCCATTTTCAGTAAAAATTGTGTCTACTGCATCCAGTATTTGCAAAATCTAGTTTTAATATTGTTAAAAAAATTTGATTAAAATAAAAGGGTGTAACTCTTTAAAGTGTGTATTCAAAGGATGTAAACCCCAAAGTTACTGAAATCTGCATAATTATAGGAAGCTTATTGATGATAGTGAACTAGATAATCTCAGTTGTCAGAAAAATAGACTCGCCCATGGAAATATGGCGAATGTGTTAGTAAAGATGGCAATGTTAGAGGCCCCCTGGTAACAATCTTTAGAAATTGTAAATTGTTGAATGAAATTACTAAGTTGTGTGTATTATTTATATCCTTGATGCTTTTCCTTTTTAAAATCGATAATGGTGCACAAACTGTATACCTCGTTTTCAAGGGTTTGATTTTCACTACAGAGAAATTGGTCTTGTCTATTACAGGAATATTACATGTCCATTGTAAAAGAACAGTGCTTTTGTTCCTCCCCCAGTGCAAGACAGTGTGCCCATCTTCTCCAGAACTTGGATTATGCTGACATCCTTGTAGTTTCCATGACAAAGGTAGGCACTTTTAAAGATTCAGTAACTTATCCCAGTAATGGTTGCAATTTAGGAAGAATAAACTAATTTTACCGTATCTCTCACCACATTATAGAGTTTAAACTGGAAAAAATCCCGAAATGCATTGAAGGTACAGTTAAGTTTGAGTTCTTAATATTGTTGAAATATTTAATATCTTTTTTTATAAATGTTATAGGAAACATTTTAAAAATTTAGTATGACCATTCATAGAATTTGGAGACCTTGTGTAGTTACCTTTTCAGCAACAACTCCATGGTTTTAAGTAAGTGCTTGTAAGCAGTGTTGTCACTAAAATTTTTAATAGACTGCAACAATTTGGAATAGCCAGTGAATAATAGCTTTTTATGCATGAAATAAACAATGTCAGGAAGAAACAGCAGAAAAATGAAAATAAACAATGAATTCTGCAGGCAGCCAGGTTTTTGCAAGGATACTGAGTTAAAGATTAAAGGCAACTAGTTCTGACCACTATCAGTTTTTAAGCTCTACTGGTCATAGACCATATGTTATCACTGTTATAGCTACCATGGTACCCATCTTGAAAATCTTGTTATTGCTACTCCTTCTGAATGGAAAGTCATTTCAGTGTGGGTTTTCACCAGAAGACTTAACAAATATCTAGTTGGCCCTAAATGAAAAAGGTGCCTTTCCAAATATCCAATATTGCTATTACAGTGGCCATCTAGGAAACGTTATCCCTTCTCCATGTGAATGGATGCTCATGTCAGAATGGGCATTATCACTAAAAGACTTTTTATAATGTCTGTTTGGTTCTAAATTAAAATGGTGCAATGGGGTTTGTCCTGAATGGAAAATTGTTCCCCATCTGTCATTCAACATGACTGCCACAATGAATATACTGAAAATCTTTTGACTAGTTATCGTGAATGGATAGTCATATCAACATGGATCTTTCATCAGAGTCTGCTAATGTTTTACACCAAATTTTTATTTATTGTAGGAGTTTCACCTCTCCATTCTGCATGAGTGTTTATCCCTTGGTGCTTATCGGACTCATCTGAAGTATACCAAAGACTCCGACACTTCCCCACTAGGAGACACTTCAGCAGAGAGAACATTTGATGTATTGTTCCAAGCTGCCCAGCTCACATTATTGCGACACATAAACAATATTATTAACATGTTACCAGTGCCTCACCAGATTCTGATGAACAGGGAACATTCAGGAGCCAAAGTGACTCAATATTTGGAGAAAATTGAAGACTTTTTTATGGATGGTTCATCCATGGAAATAATTTTTCAGTTAGCGTCATCATTGGCACAATATCTAAAAGCTTTGCAGACTTTCTCATGGCAAACCAAAGTTCCTGCAGAATCTTTTAGTGACATTTGCAGATTTTGTACACTATGTATGGAGGTAAGTCTTTGAAACATTGCAGGAATGTAAATTTTAAAATGAGGTAACAAATGTACCAGATACACAAGAAAAGTGACCATGCACTAACTCATTTTACAAATGGTATGTGTACCTTGAAAGTTGTCTGTTAAGCGAAATTAGTAAAGTGAAAATGAATTTGCCATTAATTTAAAGGCAGTAATTTAAAGGCAATAATTAGAGATAGATGTTCCAAGATAATACATATATAAATCATACTACAGCAAGGTAAATATATAGTACACGTATTATGTAATCATTTATTCTAATGAACAGTAGTTAATCTAAAATGAACAGTACTAATTAAAACAAACATACATTGTGAAGGACTAAAGGAACAAAAATAAAGGCACTCGCCTTTATTTTGTCAGTACTGCTGAGAATGGTACATGCACTTGAAGGTGCAAGATTGAGGCTGTGTGCCATGTCCATTAAGCATTCACCTTTCTCATGCCTTGTCATGATGTATTGCTTCAGATCAAGACTTGGAGACTGTCTTGATTTCTTGCCTGTAGTGCTAGCAGGTAATGTTAATGAGTGCCTGAAACTCGTGATGGAAATGCAAGATATTTTGAGATAGTGATTAGGACCCAAATAAATGATGACATGCAATTAAGATTAAGTTATGTACTGAAATAAGCCTGCAGAATATGGCTGGATATTCAAATCTGGATGAAAGAAAAGGTGTTATTTTTTTAAGTATTTAATACACTTCCAAACAAAAATAGCTGGTAGACTTAGCAGGGTCATATATGATCATCAATTAGACATACACTTATATATATATGTATACACTTTCATTGAAGTAAAAAATACACAGAGTTTCTGTCTTTAAAATCCATTGGACTTTACAGTATTAACTTGTAGTTGCTGACTTTGCCTCTCTTGGTAATTGGAAGATTTGGAGGTGATGCAGATGTCATTAGTGTTCATCTTGGCATTCATTGTGACTTTATGTTACTGTTGTGCAAGATTCCCAGTTCTTGTTTGATTTTTCGTGGCAGTGAATGAATCTAATATTTTATTTAAAAGATTTAAACAAGTTAGAAAAGGGAATTAGTTGCATGAAGATGAAGATGCATTTTATTTTCACAGTTGATGAGTTGGTTATTGAACCAAGACCAACTGCCAACATCAGAACAACTGTCTACCAGTCTGCAATGTATGAATCTAGTCCTGCAGAACCAAGAACTCTCCAGTTTGATTGGCCAAAAAGAGCATGTTACTTGGGTGTGTTCAGTAACAGCTGCAGTGCATCAGGTCCTGGCATCATGTAAGTGGACGATTTTTTAGCGAGTAAAATGTGGTTTGTTATCCTTAAATCTTTGTGGATGGAGAATTTCAGCCTGAGGGTTTTGAATGCAGTTTATATAACATAATTTGCTGCTAGATTGTATTAAGTTACTTTGTTTGCCATTATCTTTTTTTTTTACAGAATTTTAACATCGTTACCTTTTATCTTTAATTTTGTAGTACTTCATGTTTACATTGATTTGGAAGGGTTTATTCTACAAAAGCTCTTTTGCTACTCTTTATATTTATATGTTTTGTGGAACTTAAGTTTTAATCAACACCATATAGCTATTATTGTGCTGACATGCCTTTAAACTCCGGTACATAATATATTTAGTGGGAGAGTTAAGAGTCTGTCCTAAGTGCTATTGCAAACATTGGAACTTTGCAGACATCATGCTATATGTCTGTGCCATGATGCCCAAGTGATAGACATTACTATAAACTGCCACACTGCAGACATCGTAGCTATATGACTAAAAAATTATTAAAGCTATGTTAAAAATCCAAAACACACACACTCAGACCCAGAAAGCTGTTATTTTGTGCATCTGCTGCCATCTTGTCAGTTTGAGGAAGCATATATGTACTTTGTTAATGAAGTAGTAACATTCTTTTATAATTATAATTGTGAAAATGTTCAATGTCATTTGACTTGTTATTCTCTTTATTTGATTTGCAACATGTACTGCATCTTTTGAATATCACATATCATTATGTGAATCGTATTTAAGGATGAAGTTGATATTAAAATGAGAAAAAAATTTCTTCAAATAATGGCTTTTGTAATATCACTAAGATGATTATGTAATCAGAACTACTTGTAGATGCATTAACCTGTATATTTATATATGTTAGTACGTGCTTGCTTACATCCGTATCGATTACAATTAACATACCTGTTTACGCATCCATATTTCTCTGTATTTGTATGGAATAGAGACCCTTAGTATGGTAGTATAGTCATTGGTCTCAAAATATGATTTATTGTTTGGTAATAAAAATATTTTTTCAGTTTCGTTTTATCATATCATCTTTTTGGTTTATATATGTATTCTGGTATTGTGGTGTTCCAACACTTCCTTTAGTGAGATCCATTGCACTAGATGTTTCTCATATACATTACCTTCATATTACTCGAAGTTGCCAAGCACATCCGAGGAGATCTGTGTGCTGGTTTGTGTGCTACTTTTAGGATAAGAAAATGGTGCCAAATAGAAAGATAGAATCAGAAGGAAAGAATGGCAAAAATCCAGGTAGTAAACAGAATTTCCTGCCACTGTATAATACATTACATCCATTCCTTCAGAAATCAAATAAGGATGATCATTTTGCAATTCAGAATTTTCATGTACACATGTTGAAAGAAATGATTATGCGCAACATGTTGATTCAGAGAGCAACGTTAAGCTACAAACAGTGGTCAAGAGAAATAAGGACATTGCATCTATGCTAAAGACAAGAGAAATTTATGATTTTCAGTAATCTTAGAAAGAAAAAGAAAAAAAACTGACATTTTTTTTTTACTTTGACTATACATGTTCAAAGCATATAGTCTGTATCAACAAGTAAACAGTCCAGGTTAGAGCCTATGAAAAACTATTCTTAGGGCAGTTTATATGGCTGATTATCATGGTGTCAGTTAAAGTGTAAGGTGGTCAGATATAAGCAACCACCATTTCACAGATTCCTTAATTGTTTGAGAATAGCTAGGATGATGCTGAGTCAAGTCATCTAATCACTGATGTTGGAGAATCCATTAGGCTAATTTACATAGGTAAGGTACACAATGTGGAACAACCCAGTTCATTTGCGTTTGTTACAGTCATAGAGATTCCTTTTGAAGAGCAAAGGCTATTACACATCATTGCCTTGAATGAGAATGTTTACACCATCATTAAGAATTACTGGCAAGTTTGTGATCAGCAGCAATGTTTCTTTGATATTGGATTTTACCACACATATAAAATGCATATCATGATTATTTTTGGTACTTGTAATAGTGTACAAGTGTTATTCCTTTTTTTAAGGCAAAATGTCAAATGTTGCTGTGATTTAGGAATAAATGAGTCATCTATAAAATGAGCAATTCCCAGCAAAATTAAATTTCTGAACTACTGGACGAAGTTTGACTTTGTTAGGAGCAGCCACAAGGGAAACATTTTAGTTTTTGCACACAATGAAAAGTTCCTATCGACATTAGTCCTACTGGAGTATATGAAATCATGGACAAAACTACACCACATAGCATGTTTGCCACTCCCTCACACCAGTGCAGATGCAGAAAGTTCATATTCTATGCTGTGAAAAATTCATCAAGAGCTTTGGGGATGTGTGAACAACAGTACCATCCAGTCTCAAATGAGTGCCAAGATAAACACAAAAGACATTTGTTATTTCCTTCAACCCCACCCCCTCCACACTATTGCAAAGACTGCATATGGTTATGAAAATATTCCACTCTCCAGTGTATTGTAAAGAGAGAAACTTGGTATCTTTTTCATTTAACGTCTTTGTGGTTGTGTTTATGAGTTTGGGTACACACATGAGAATGTGGGTAATGATGATATTGGATAGTGCTACGCCTTCCACCATTTTTGGTTTGTAGGTATATTAAATGATTTAAGGAAAACATATCTGTTTTCTTTTTTATCAGATTCCAGTAATTTTATTTAGGCTTATATGAAAAGATGACTTATTCTCAGTTGGGCTTTGTTTTTTTAGGTCACAAGCACTGATCCTCTTTGTGACCTCAAGGCAGACTTTTAGTCTCCAAAACCTCCAAACACTGTCTGGAAATATGGCAGATATGAATCAGCTTGTATAATAGATCCAAGAAACTGCAGTAAAAATTCTTTTGATAAACAATTATTCGAGAACCATAGTACTTTAAAGTAAAATGGTTTAACATTTCATTTTGTTCTTTTTTGTTCACAGAGTGAAAGTGCTGTGTGTTTACATCTCCAACTGAATACCTGAGGTACAGGCATACATGTATAATACATTTTTATTGTTAACTTCTTTTACTAAAAATGCTTAATGCATGGCCAGGTTACAGGCTGTTTGCTCAAAACCTTAGACTGAATAGTGTAAATCATTATATGTCAGTAAATCTAAATTGGCACTGATTTGCGTGCATTCAGCTTATAAAAATGTACTTGTATTGATTTCATTTTTTGTGTCTAGTGATTGTGCTGCCAGGTCAGAACCTGTCCAGTTACCAGAGGGAGTCACAGAATGAGCATGGCAGCACAGGAGACATGGAAGGTGAGATAGCTTAGGATGACCTTAACCATTATTTGCATAATTCCTTAAGGAAGCAACATTCTGACTTTACCTTTTTATGCCTCTCTGATATATATGGAAGGGGTATGTAATGTTGTCTTTAGCCATTTTTCCCGTCACATCCCATATGATATGAATTTTGTTTTCTCTCATTAACTCAAGAGGAACTACATGGATTAAAATCAAATTTAGTTTGAGGCTTCATTTACAAAAACAAATAATAACTAAAGTAAAAACCGGTTTAATCGAAGTATGATACTAACCACCAGGTGGGTAGACAGGGGAGTTAACCTGTAAGAGTTCATTCCCTTTGTTGGTATTTATTTATATATATATATAAAAGGTTTTCTGTCTTTCTGGGAGGGCTGGATTCGTAAAAGGCAAAGAAAGTTATCATAATCTAATGTGATCAGATAACACATTGTGATAGATTCTGAGATGTAGTTCAGATACATGACTCAAAGGCTTAGTTGTGTAATTCACTGTGAGTTGCCACATTATTACTCATAGAAAATTGTGCAAATATCTTCCTTGGTATTTTCCAACCTGTTGAAGCATCAAATCAAAGGGCAAGGTCACAAACACCTCATCGGATAGAGTACTCAGTACACCAACTACAACTGTTTATCTAAATATTTACATGAAAAAATTAGGAGGCCCAAGTGAGTATGAGATCTCTTACCTGACATTTGCCTAATTGCCAGATGCAAGAACAGTTGGCCAAGAAATCTGGGTCAGTAGGATGCTTTTGGTTGAAATTTCTATCCGTGCTGTTGATTGCATATGTCATGAGTAAACTTTTCACCAGTTTTTTTCATAACAACCATCACTGATTGCACTAGTCATGTGTCTGAGTTGGTCAAATTCTGTTCAGTGTTTTCTTTAGAGGACATTGTTTAAATGTTTTTCTACTCACAGTAATGGCAGTCATATCTGATGGTGGAGTGGCATCATTTGTATGAATCTGAAAGGCATTCACACTAGGACACTTAAATTTAGTCAAATTCTGTCAAGCTGTTATTTGGGGCCCCGAGTGGCCGAGTGGTCTAAAGCGCTCTCCGTTAAGGATCACTGCCATCTCACCTCTGTCTGCGTGGGTTCGAGTCTAGGATTAAGCAAATGTGGATATGTGAGAAAGCTTGCCAGTAGCTTCTCGTGGGTTGGTGGTTCTTTCTGGGGATATCCCGGTTTCTTCCTCCACCATTAATACTGGCTGCCATGTATAGCCTATTGTGTGCTGAAAAATGGTGTTAAGCCCCACAACAACAACAACAACAACAACAACAATCAAGCTGTTATTTAGAAGAAATTATTAGTATTTTTTTTATAATTTGAACAACATCAATCTGTTGGCAGATGGACAACATCAATAGAAACTTTAAAGACGTTCATGCCAGAATGATTTCTGTACAATTCTGATGAATTCTGTTGAGGGCTGTTCCAGTAAAACATATATTCCCCCCCCCCCCGCCCCCCAGGATGGCACTTCAAAAAAACTTATGTAGGAGGTTGTGTTTCAAACTATTTTGATTCTGACAGTGGAGGGTTGATTAGGAACATCACTTCTGTTGTGGGTTGTGTTAACAAAATGAGAAATCGCTGGTGGTGTTGTCAGAAAAAAAAAAAACGAATATATATTTAAAATTGCGTCTTATCCCCTCCTAGCGGTCTAACGTGAATAAAACATTGGGTCAGAAAATGATGCCAGTACATGAGAGTGCACCTAATTTGTACGAATTCGCGTACTTTTAAAGCAGTGATACGCGTTCCGCAAATTACATCAACATCGCAGATATATAGTGCTTTGCGCAGTATGCAATTTTTATTCAACTTTTAACTTTAAAAGTTCATTTTGCAACATAATTCGCGCTGCCAGTAGCAGTATTGCAGCGCTTGATGTGACATCCAGATTCAGGAAGACAAACGTTAAAATAGCTGGATATTTCGGTTTGACATGAATGGCTGTTAAACTAAATTTGATTGGTTCATTGGGCCCTGGAACAGGCATTTTATGGCAGTTTTAACCTTACTTTCATGATTGAAGTTTTACAAATGCTTGTTTCAAATAAGGGCCACACAGGAAACCAAAATGGCTGAATCACAACAGGGTTTGTCATCAGACAACGTTTTCAGTCGGCAAATACTGGCAGGTGATAGCTATGATGACAAAGAATTTCATGTATATCAGTCTGTTGGACATTGGGAAAACATCACTGGAAATACCAGAGTGTGATTTTGAACCCAAAATTGATGTTGAGTGTGAGTCCGATGTACGTATTGGATGGACAGGATGCCGGTTATATTTATTCAAGATACTCGTGTCTGAACAAGCAGACTATGGGAATGTTAGACTTAAAACCCTAATACAGCATTATGGAAGAGAAAAAATCTGGCATAAGAGGCAGCAAAGCACTGATTCAAGGAAGTTAATCTTTGGCAGAGTTCATGTTAGTGAAAACTTTTCTTTTTGGAACAGAGATATCCAAGAGAGAATACCCATGGGGCCATACCTGTGAGATGTTGAAAATTGCACAGCCATAAAGAACAGTAACATGTTCAAGCTAGTTATGCATATGTGTTTCAGACAGCAGGCAATGAAAGGGAGTTCTCAGCACAGAATAATATTCGTGCGCAGAGGAGGAGAATCATATTAAATTCAGAAACAATCAACAGATTAATGCTCATAGGGAACATCAGAGAATCCCCATTCAACATAATTAACCACTATGGCAACACAAAAATAACGAGACTGACTTTGATATTACCAAATGACATTAAACATAAGAAACTGACTGAACTGTGTAAACTCAAAGCAAGATGGATAAAATTTGTCCTGTTTGTGTTTGGTTATTCCTATGTATATTTTGAGAATGTTGATATTTTCTGCAGACCTTTTGGCACTTAGTTCCAAGCCATCATTTGGTATTTGTATTACTAATTGGATTACTATTATCTAGTACACAACATTTTGAAGGGGCCTCGAGTGGCCGAGTGGTCTAAAGCACTCTTCGTTACGGATCACTGCCATCTCACCTCTGTCTGCGTGGGTTTGAGTCTAGGATTCGGCGAATGTGGATATGTGAGAAAGCCTGCCAGAAGCTTCTTGTGGGTCGGTGGTTCTTTCCAGGGATTTCCCAGTTTCTTCCTCCACCATTAATACTGGCCGCCATGTATAGCCTATCATGTGCTGAAAAATGGCGTTAAGCCCCACAACAACAACAACAACAACAACATTTTGAAGCAGTGTCATTAACTAATGATGAAATTGATGAAAAAATACTTAATGTCATTCTGATATATGGATTTATTGCTACACTACTAATCTGTTCATCCTGATTCTTTTTTACCATCTCCTTTAGTTTTACTGGTACCAATACTTTTAATAAAATTGTAACTTCTATTTTCATACAATTTAAATATTTGTGATCATGTATTATTGTCAAAAGGTAAAATGTGCTTAGTTTTGTTGTAAAATCTAAAACTATTAATTAGCAAGGGACTAAAGTAAAAAGTGGGTCAACTTCATGTGTGCAAAAATTATTGCCATATTACAGAGTGTTGTTAGAAACAACAGAATAGTTGTATGAGATGTATTTTGCAAAGTTTTAGAACCAGCACTCATATTGTCACCACATATTCCATTTAAATAATACTATCATTATTTCTGCATATTTCTGTCAGTTTTTCCCAGTGGTATTAATTTCCTGATCTGATGTTGTTCATTTCTTGTGCAATTTTTACACATCAAGAATTCTCAGTATCATTAAAAAAACAATGTAATCTGCACCAAATTGAGTTGTTTGAGAAGAAATTCATTTTTTAACCCAAAAATCACTGAAGCTGTGAGTTCTGGTATTAAAGTCTCACATTAAATAACATTTAAAGTAGCCATGATAGTAATTTAGAATGCAACTGTTCTAATTTCACCTTTAGTATATTCAGATCTTGAATGTGATGGAGGAACATGGCTCCAAAATAAACACATCAGTTTTAGAACCTGTTCATTGACTATGAATCAAGTATATAATCCGAGTCCAACTGAATTGTTAGAAAATTTTTTATTCTTTTTACAACATCGTAATTAGCTGTCAAATATGGAGTAAGCCTAAGGTCTTTCTGCCATCCCAACTAAGACCCCACCACAACCAAGTGACCATGCCCAATACATCACAGTAATAATCACTATACAACTACAGATGACATCTCTTTGAGTATTTTGATTTCAGTATAGCCTTAACAGAGTGGAACAGTAAGAAAGAGTGTCAGATATTTAAGTATTAGGTAGATATTTAACAATGGCTATTCCTCCCGCCACCACGTCTTCATTGGAGATCACACACACACAAAACTTAGATTAAATCCTGGCAGCATCCCTGCAGGTGAGATAACTTGACCATTTTATTTGATTTTATTGGTCTCTGGTTATCCCATGGTATTTCTGTTACTTGAACATTATCTTACAGTGTGTCCATTCAGCATGGTCGATAAAAGCATACAACCATTGAGAGTTGTTGAAGGACTCACATTACTACAGATATGAAAGAACGAGAACCATTCTATAAATCAGTGAAGATAAAATAGAGTATACATGGTTTGACTGTCCATGATTGGTTGATAATGAAACTAAGATTTTAGTAAAAAGAATCTTTCGAGAGCTTGTCCTACTTGTAACTGAAAAAAGTCAGGGACATTGTTTTATTAACATAATTTCCGTCCCTTTACAGACCTGAGTTTGGAAGACTCGTTACTGAAATAGCAGCTGACTCTTTGGTATTAGTATTGAAAGCACACATTTCAGATTTGTATAGATCCAGAAAATGGTGCGGCTGTTATGGTTTTCTTTTCACAAAAGCTGTCATCATAGATGTGTCTGTACTGATACAAATTTGATCATGAGTACTTGAAATTTTAAGTTATTGAATTTTAATATCATGGTGTTTGCACAGGTTTACAGTGGGAACTGAATTAGTACAGCGAGTCTTGAACTCCTGATTTTTATGCAGAAACATGGAATCCAAGCAGAATACATCCAGAAATGTAGAGGTTTTCTATCTTGGATTTAGTCTCCCCATTGCATTTCACATTGATATACATATTCACAAACAATTAGCATAGTAGTAGGCAAAGTGACAAATTTAGATACATATCATAAATAAGACAAATAGTATGTGGGGGGACAAGATCATAAGAACAGGCTGGAATGGAGAAGTATAATAACAACAATAATGAGTAGAAGTGTTCCTCTTTTTTGATGTGTGCAACATTATTTTCTCAGCTTCAGTAAGATATTACATCAAATGGAAGACAATAAAGGATGTACAGTTAACTAAACCACATGAAGTTAGCTACTCAAATCAGTTTTAACCTTCTGGTTATATCTGTTCTGGTCTGTTTCTGTCCATTCTGGTGATTATATCCACTGAATCAGTATGGGTTGGAAAAAAATTTGGCAAATTTAAAGATTGAAATATCTTTTGGCAGATTATGATTATACACTGTACTTCTGCCTGAGAGATGTGAATAATTTCATTTCTTGGTTTGTTGATTCTGGTTGTTGCTCAGTTCAAATGCATTATTGAAAAACACTGATGCATTCTCATACTTTGTTGCAAATATTTATTACAGATGTACATCTCCAGATATCGGTGAATATAGCTTGAATAAGTTGTAACAGTTCTGGTTGAAACAATGGACTTTGTTAGAGAAACTTTAAGTGAGCTAAAATGTGAACTTTTCGGCAGTGTGTGATGCAGGATTGCTCAAGACTTCTCCATCTCATATGCTCACTGTGAAAAATCCATTTGTACCAACTGATGATGACTTTTAGATAACTGTCAGAAAGGCATAATTGACAATATTCAAAGGTCTTCAAAAATTACTAGAGTCAAAATTTATAAACTCATACAGCTGTGGCAAAAATGATGACTAGTACCTTTGCTGCTGTTGCCACAGTTGATAGTTGGTTGATTTACTTTGGTTTGGTTTGGGGTTGGGGGGGGGGGTAACAGTATATTAGGTGGAGGAAGAACCCCAAAAGACCACCAACCCAAATTGGTTGATCTGTGACAAAAACTTCGTGAGATGTGCAAGTGATCTGTAAAAGCAAGCACCAAAGTACACTTGGCACGTGGAGCCTCTGTTGATTTGATGTTCATCTCCAACAGCCAAAGTCATTTAGACATGAGATCTCAGGTTTCGGTAGATCATTATGGCCTTTACACCATTTTCAGACGAAGAGAATCTGTATATGGCAGCCAGTTTTACTGATGAAGAAAATCCAAGTACTTTTGAGACACCAAACACCACTTATGTAGAACCACTGACCTTCCACAAGTAACTGGCAACATTCTCATTTACACATTGGAGGCAAGTAATCACACGACAAACATCTTGTACCACTCTGCCATGGAAGCCCCTTAGATCTGTATCACAAGACAAGCATCTTATAGTCTGCCCTGAAAGCCCCTCAGACCATAGGTATAAGTTTCGTATGAAAAACTAGAAGTGGGAGATAGAACCTGTGACAACTGGATTAAAAGTGCAGAATGTTACTGCTAGGCTATCAGTGATGATGACGATGTTGTTGACAATACAGTTAACTGAATGACATTGATTTTATGAGTACTCTGGGAGAAAATTATTCCTTGACTTTTGTCCATTTTTTAAAATCTAATTTATGATATAAAAATGTTTGACTTGCTATATTTCTTTTTTTAAAAACTTCATAGTAGTCTTGCAACAAGGCATAAAAATAAGACGTCGGTAACTGAAATATGTGTTCTTACAAGAAATGATATAGTGTAAAAGTAGGCAGAAAGAATGTGACATCACTTTCACAGGCATTAATGATTTTTCTGACAAATCATGTATTATAAGTTTACCAAAACATTTATTGAAAAATATAATAACAAGGGAATCATAGCATCTAACCACACATTTAAAGCAATACAAGATTTAACTTTTATTCTAATCAAAAGCAGCATGCCTGAGAACAAAGAAAAATAGCAAAACATAGTGATCACTTTAGTAAACACACAGTTTAGTAAGGATACAAATTCATGATTTATGTATTAGAATAGAAATCTCTAATATAAAATATATATTCATGGACATTTAATTAGTAGACATTCAGGGACTGATCAATGACATCTACAAATAATAAGCCACCGAGAAAATTTGTGATTTCACAGTATCAGAGACATACATGGCTGACAGACAAACAAACAAAAGGACAAAAGATTGATTATAATGAATGAATACAAATAAAAATATGCAGTAGATTATATGCTTTATAAGAATTCAGTAGATTACCTCCAGCCAGCTGTCTTTTAAATCACTTCTGTCCCCAACCCAATATTAAAATCGCTTCTACCACCCACTAACCCATAGCCAGAAATTATGTAAAAAAAAATATGCTTCTGTAGGGGGCAGTGTTTTTTGATTAAAATATATCTGATGTTGGATCTTAATTTTTTTAAGTTGCTTCTGTTGTGGGTTGGGGTATATATTTTACTGGAACAGCCCTGAATGGTTTTGAAGGATTATTTCCATTTAGTAATAGCCATATCTGATGGCAAATCAGCATTATTTTGTATGAATTTAAAAACCTTTCAAGTCAAGATGCACTTGGGTCAGTTTGGTCAAAGTTGATTTAGTGGTGTTTGAAAGAAATTTAAAATAGCAATTGTTGATGGATGCATGGTGGACATTGCATGGCCGTAACATAAGCTGACCTCCCCACTGGACAGGTTAAACACTGAGTTTATCTTATATGTCCCATCATTCTTCCTTAATTCAGAGGAA
The DNA here is from genome assembly GCA_016617855.1 of Megalonaias nervosa. Lineage (NCBI taxonomy): Eukaryota > Metazoa > Mollusca > Bivalvia > Unionida > Unionidae > Megalonaias > Megalonaias nervosa. The sequence continues at coordinate 83,998 of JAECUM010000875.1, forward strand.
GATTGTAAAATGTCAAGAGAGTTGTACTTTGATTTTTTATTGCATCATTGTGTCTATACACAATTCATACTTCAGTAGGGTCTAACCATCTTCCTTGAGGGCCCTGAGTGGCCGAGTGGTCTAAAGCGCTCACCGTTACGGATCACTGCCATCTCACCTCTGTCTGCGTGAGTTCGAGTCCCAGGCTTGGCTAATGTTGGTATGTGAGAAAGCCTGCCAGTAGCTTCTCGTGGGTCGGTGGTTCTTCCCGGGGTTTTCCAGGGTTCTTCCTCCACCAATTATACTGGCCGCCATGTATAGCCTATCTTGTGCTGAAAAATGGCGTTAAACTCTACAACAACAACAACAACAACAACCATCTTCCTTGAGTGACAAAGTTTGAAAGTTAAGAACATTGATGAAAATCTGTGAAAACAAAGTTAAGTCAATTTTTATAATGCACTGATAACTGTGAATACAGTTACATGCAATGCAAGGCATAGTTCAGTTGATGTCATCAATATTATGTGATGTCATAAAGAAGTAAGTATGAGTAGGCTTCATATACTGAAAATTCGGAATGGGGAGGAGTCTTAAATCATTTGCCACAAGGTAAAGTTGAAAAAATGGGGAAGGGTCTTAAATCATTTGCCTGAAGCTAAAGTTGAATTTAAATTGGGCGGGTTCTTAAATTATTTGCTTGAAGCTAAAGTTGAAAAATTCAGAATGGGGAGGGGTCTTATTTATTTGCGTTAAACTAAAATTGAATTCAAAATGGGGAGGGGTCTTAATTCTTTGCCTCAAGCTAAAGTTGAACTCAGAATGTGGACGGGTCTTAAGTTTTTGCCTCGGGCTAAAAAGTTGAATTTAAAATGCAGAGGGGTCTTCATTCATTTTCCTCAAGCTGAAATTGAATTTTCAGGGTGGAGTATTATGTTGGTTGGCTTTCTGTTTTAGTGCCAGTTGTGACACAATAGTTGTTATCTCACAAGGTTTTAAATAATGTGGCTCTATAAGAGTGACTTCTTTTTGGTGGTATGAAAATGAGTTTCCATGTAGGAAGTAGATTAAGAACTCATCTAGACTTAAATGCATCTGTTATCAAAAGTTACAAACCAAACATGTTATTGAATTTGTACTGAAAAGTATTCATGTGAACCGGTGGTTTTGGCAGACTGACTCAGAAGTACATTAGCCACTTCTGAAACAGTCTGTCCACATTAATACATTCCAGTACAAATTCAGCAACCCATACAGATAGGGTAATATGCTTGGATTTTCTTGTTCTTGATTACTGTCTGTGAAACAGGAGATTATTTGTATCCTTTCAGAGCTATATCATGTGACAGTGGTATGCGATCAGATCTCTGAATTAGTGCACTATCTTCAGAACCAGCAGGTGAGAGGGGATGGCTACAATACTTCTGGACTGCCTCTGTCATTGAGAGCAGAGATTCAAGGAATTATTATAGGTACACTCATATTTTATGTCACGTACTGAATTAGTCCTTCAGTGTAAGACATGGACTATGATATTTATGTTTTGATGGTCGATGTCTTACTGTCTAAATAACAGCACTGTGTAGCATGTTTTGATGTCCACTAACATTGTAACAAAAGTCGAATTTTCTGGAATATCTCACATACTTGGCAGCCCATGACAACACTTTTCTACAGATTATAGTAATAATGTTTTTTAGTCAGACTTTACTTACTCTCATGCCTTTTTTCTAATAAATTCAAATTCTCACACAAGCAAATGGACTTGTTTTCAAGTTTGGTTGGCCTACATTTCAGTTAGCTGAAAGCGATGGAAGCCGGGAATGCTGAAATCAGGTTAAGTTGAAGTATATTTCTTTAACAAAATGAATAAAAATATATTAATATTGAAGAAGGTATTAACAGATCAGTACTAAATTGATAACAAATTAATGCAGCAAATCAATAACAGAATGAAATCTGTTTTTAAAATACACATCAGTATAGATAAGTTTTTTCCAGCACAATTCAAGAATACATTGTAAAAGTTATTTATTGTTGATCT
>JAECUM010000876.1:0-159975 GCA_016617855.1 Megalonaias nervosa
TTTGTCCCTATAAAACTCTCTTTGTCCCTATCAAATTCATTTCACCTACCTACCTACAGTAGCGTGTATTCAGGTCAGCCACTTGCAACACTGTTTCCATTTTTCTCCTGGTGTCCAGTACAGTGATGTCACTGAAGCTAGAAATTTTGAGGCTATAAATATAGACTTGGGTTTTTCCATAGGACTTTCCACAGGTTGTTGCTATAGATTAATACTAGGGTTTTTAAACAAGACCGTCATACAAGTTGAGGCTATAAATATATACTGTGTTTTTCCATAGAAATTTCTTACAAGTTGTGACTATAAATAGACACTGGCGTTTTTCCACATAGTATTTTTGGTAGTGTAAGAGATGGTCTCTTTTGTGATATTTTATCTCCTTCTCTTACATTTTAGGGTAACAGAGGGCCTTTGGATAGTGAGTATGATTAAATGGATGGTATAGAGGGTGAAATTGATATTATTTTGTGGTGTAAAGGATAGATATTTTGTGATATTTCGTCTTCTTCGTTTACATTCTGAAATAAAACACAATAAGATTGGGATAGGGTCTTAAGGGGGTGGGTGTTAAATGGAGTAATTAATGTGATGGATAGTATTCTTTTGTGGTGTAAGGGATAGTCTATTTTGTGAAATTTCATCTTCGTTTACATTTTAAGCTAACACATAACGTTTGGTGTGTGTGTGTGTGTGTGTGTGTGTGTGTGTGTGTGTGTGTGTGTGTTGGTCTTTGTCCCTATAGAACTCCCTTTATCTTTTCAAATTCATTTCACCTACCTACCTACCTACAGTAGCGCGTATTCAGGTCAGTCCATTGCATCACTGTTGCCATTATTGCCCTAGTGTCCAGTACAGTGCCGTCATCGAAGCTAGAAATTTTGAGGCTATACATATAGACTTGGGGTTTTCCATAGGAATTTCCACAGGTTGTAGCCATAAATAGATACTAGGGTTTTAAATAGGATGGTCACACAAGTTGAGGCTATAAATATATATTGGGTTTTTCCATAGGATTTGACCACAAATTATGGAAAAAAATAGATACTAGGTTTTTCCATAGAAATTTCCACAAGCTGTACTGTAAATATATCCTAGAGTGAAGCTATAAATATATACTGGGTTTTCCATAGGATTTTCCACAAGTTGTAGCTAAAACTAGATAGAAGGATGAGAAAAGGAAGAAGAAGAAGAAGAAAAATATCCTGGAGAAGATGAGTTGGTGGAGAAGAAAGAATGACAGACATTACAAGAAACCCAAAAGCCCTTTTCAGGGCCATTCTATTGCCTCGAAAAGATGTCTATTCTCAATTTGCCCGAAACATTTTTTAAAGTACAGAATGGTTTTATGTGTATGTATGTATGTATGTATGTATGTATGTATGTATGTATGTATGTATGTATGTATGTCTCATTCCCTTGTCGCTAGACAAACCTTATGTTCCATTTCCCTTGTCGCTACACAGAACCAATCCCTTGTCGCTATGATCCATTTTCCCCTTGTCGTTATACAGACCCAATCCCTTGTCGCTATGTTCCATTTTCCTCTTGTCGCTCTATAGGCCCACCCATGTTAAATTTCCCATGTGAAATTCCCCTTGTCGCCATAAGGCAAACACCCATTTTTAACAGTAAAGTCCCATTGTCGCCCTATCGCCCCCTATACTACTAATAAGTCATTGGTCTGTCAGATTTTGATTAATGAATCATTTCGTTTTGGGAAACAATTTCGTACTGTGTTATTTGAGATCAGAATAAATATTTTATCGTACAAGTTATTACTGTGATGAAATGACTGTTCAATGACGTAAAGTCTACCATGAAACATTCTACATGTACTGGCAAAGGACAGTCCAAAAATATGTCTTGAAGGAAAAGCACCATTACATTTCATTATTGAAAGAGAGATACCTACAAAACTTTTCTGCGATGCTTATAAAATTATTTGCGTTAAATATGTCAGGTTATTAAGCTACTTTCATCCATTTTCATGACTCTGGAGATAAGTTTTCCTCTAAAATTCTTTTTGTTCCGTATATCCTGGTCGATATTTTATGTTTTAAACCAGTAAATGCGATATTTATACATTTTATATTAAAATTATCTAAGCACGAATAATCAAGATATAAAGGCTCTCAATATTTGTTGTCCTTTAATGTCTTCCTTTATATCAGGGCAAAAATTAGACTTTAAATTACAACTGCCAGTTTCGTGCGAGCCTTTATGTTTTATGAGATATACTCCAGATGATACAATATATATCAGCAATAATACATAGAATAAGCACCTACAGAAGGAAGAACTTATCTAAATGACATCTTCAATATATTAAACCTATTGCCATTTCTGACGCAAATGATATTGAATTTACATCGACTTTGCTTCACGTTTTGGTCCGTACGTACGTCATGGGCCCTTTCATAAACGGTGAATTCAAGTACCACCCATTGTCTGCAGTAAGGTACAAAAGAAAAATGAATTTATGTATTCGAAATATTGGAGGACGTGACTATAATGAACGAAATAAACAAATTAAATTATAGCCTGGTTTGTAGACAATTTGTTGTTTACTGAAATATTGTCCTAGACACCTTCAGATTATCACGCGTTAGTTTTGATTGTAAAGGCCTTTTAGTTTTGTTTTGAATAAAAGGAGAGGTGCATAGGGAGCGACGGAATGAAGCCGTGAATTTAAAAATATGTTAATGGAGAACACCTGTTCTTCAAGTAATCCATCTGATTATTTTCTGTAGGTTCATTAGAAATTAGTCCAACATAAAGATCATAATTGGACAGATGATGTGAAATGTTGAAACATGACGTCATTCTGAAATTCACAATTTATGATATGGAAAAATTTAAATGAGTAATGAAAGGATAAATAAAAATGAAAGTAAACAAAATCATATTCAGAAATAAATGTCGTAATAAATACAATAATAAAACTTGGTATTTGAATCGCTGGGTAATTTTGATCCTTGGAAGACGATTGGAAACATATACTACGCAATATGCACCGAGAACATTTATTTCCTTTCAAGTTGTTGGACGCATTCGGCTTTAATTACGTTGTATGCATCCAAACAATTTGCTTCTTTTGAGATTAATATCCTTAGAATATACATAAAAACTTTGGATACAATCTTACATTAGGTGCATCTGAACCTTTTGTGTCATTTGACAGTGTCGTACAAACGATAGAAACGCAGTATTGTATACAGTTTAAAAGCAGATCAAGTCGGGTCTTTTTAAATTTAAATTCTTGAAGGGGCGGATTATCAATGTTAACTTTAATTTAAAATGATCTGATTTAAAGGATTATTTTCTTGATTCAATCTCTACTTGTACCTACCTATTATTTATAAAAGAGTTAATTAAAATATGAGATTTTTTAGTGCGTGTGCAATAAGGTGCAACTGAAACATTCATGTATTCGAAATGCCAGACAACGCCGCTATAATGCAGGAAATAAGCAATGTAAATAGGTTTGAAGATAATGCGTTGCCTACTAAAATATTTGTACTGATTCCTTTCCAATTGTCATGAATTGATTTTTAATATAAAGATGTGTTACCGATAGTTTGAATATCAGTTTGCGATAAAATGCAAACGTTAATGCCATGAGGGAGTATATTCAGAGAATGTGGTGCAGCGCTGCTGGAACTTCAAAGTAATCCATTAGAATATATCGTGTTAGATTTGGTATGCCTTTGCTGATATGCTTTTGAGACTGTTGCTGTCTATGATATTATTAAACTTCAAGACGACGGTAAAATTACGTAAGAGTATTCAGTTTGAAAGCAAACAGAGGCGGATCTGATTTGGAGAACGAAATTATATTAAATTAAAATACACGAAGTCGTTGGCCAGTTAGGTAGTGGTGAAATGAGATGATTTTTAGGGGTTGCACTTTTGGAAAAAAAAAAGGTTTCTTTACGTGTAACATATGAAAGAAAATATTCAATTTTGAGTTATTGTCTATCTCTCTGCAAACATGCGATTTTAATCTAAACGTGACCAATCACACTTGTGCATGATAGAGAATTTCAGTGATTCTAAAACTTAAAAGTGTTGACGTGCCATTAGCTAAGATGTTTCTGACAATTTTTATCTTCATTATAATAGCAAAATGTTCTTCAAGTTAGCATGCTCTGTCATGTTTCCGATTAACATGTCATGTATGGTTGCAGTGTCATCTTGTAATTGTATTTGATTTCCCATGTATTAAAGCCTACAAGAACTCCGAAAGAACGGGACTTATATACAAGGATCTCTCACTGTGCTTGAAATATTATATTTCCAATTAAACAAAACGACGTAAGAAAGACAACAATATTCTCACATGAAGTAAACAATAAAAGACATACTGAATGCAACAGTAAATTCAGCCGTTCGTTAAAGATCATACACCAAGACAAGAAATGTATTTCAAAATCTAAACATTTAGAGCTGACGTAGGTATTCAAAAACCAGATATTTACAGCTGATCATCGACAACGTAAATAATGGGCATAAGATCATAATGAGAGAAGGTAAATAAACATAAATTTAGTTTCTGAAATTAGACTCTCTATCGTAGAATTGAGAACGAATTACCGCCTTTGAAAGAAGATAATAATGCACCTGATTTCGAAACGATCAAAACATCTGATGATATATGTCCAATTAAAGGATGCCATTAAAGCATTATTATCTCTTCTGATTGTCAGATCAATATATATTCATCGCGTCACACGGAGATATCACGGCTGTTTATGTTTTAATCATTGGTTGTTGACAGGCCGATATGTTGGTCGTGTCTCACAGAGAGATCACATATTTATGTTATGCAAGGCTAGATTTCAAATACTTCAAAGATTAGCCTTTCAAAGATGACTAAAGTGCATTCCATAGTATATGCCTTTGTTCCTCCTAACTACAAAATTGTAATACCTACTGGCTCCCCAAGTTCAGAAAATAAAATATAGATAATGATCGATACTTTAATACATTAAGTTAATTTACAAAATAGAGTTGAATGCTGCAGACCCCAAGAGTCTTATGTATGTTTGATTGATCAAGAAAGGAAAGAGAAATTAGATATTGGTTGACAAATATACATTGAGTTTGGTGATGATAGATTAAAGTTCAGTTTTTCAGCTATGGGCAAATGATGACAGATATGCAGACTTTACAGTTTTTGTTGTACCAAGATGACGCCATATACATCGAAGCTAATCACTGCAAATAAACACATTTAAAGGTGGGGATAACTTGGAAGTCTATCGGCGCGCCACGTTGGCTACTCCACTGAACTATCAACATTAACTTACAAATATTGGAGCCTTGCGCAGTTTATTCTCAAGCGACTGTACGTGTCTAACTGAAGTATAAACGAGTATGGCCATAACACCATTATATTTTTTTTCTGTTGAAATGCCTCACCTGTGGTGCCATCTGCTTGTCTAAACTTTACGATTGCTTCACTGGTTAATGGTATCTTGCAGTTATGAGCTACTCCAAGTGTGTATACAAGATACAGAGAAACAAAGATGGCATTTGATGGAGAATAGCACAACACGGGCTATACACTGTTAATCGTGTCTTCTTTGCTCTATATCCACATATTTCTATCAACTTGTTTTTAAAACATCGGACAATTACAAAACATCCTCCTGAAATATCTTTACGTAGAAAATACTTCCTAAAATAAGTGATAATGTAAATCCCGATGCATTTCGACTGTATGTTCCATCAGACAGTAATATAATGACCCAAAGTAGCACGTTATGTCTCATTGCTATACACAGCTTATTGCCTGATATATTCAGTGCCGCTAAAATGACTGGCATAGAATTGTCTAACATTGAAGATGAGTGATATGACTGTGGTAGAAATGGGAAATGAATGATCGGAATAGCACCCAAAACGTTATACATATCTGTAGGAAACCCCTGGTGGAAAGCACTCCATCTGCAAAATGATGAACACAAGAAAGGTCGTAGAAAAGAATCCACCTGGAAAAATATACATATATCATGTTCCTGAAAGATGTATCCTGCACCCCACCCCCTTCATAACTTGGATCGAATTTTTGACTATGTAATCAAAGCCAGAACGAGCTTGTGAACAGCTAGAAATCGTAGTGGAAAGATAGTTATTGGACACAGTCCTTTCTGTGATATAAAATACATCTTAGGGAGACAACATTATGCTCATTGTACAATTTGTTTTATAATGATTATTGTCAGTCATGATTATTTTAGATACTCAAGTTAAGAAAGCAAAATCAAAGCAACAAGCAGACAATGGACAAAAGTAGCCTTACAAACTCCCAAATATCACAAAATTAACTTGGGTAAGTAGAACCGGCGACAGGTATATTCTGGGTAAGGATGGTACAAGGAGAGAATTTAGAACACAACGTTTTCTTTCAGAGGAGTGAAAAGAATGATAAATCTATACTTTTCATATACAATTTTCATCATTATCTCATAGCATAATGAAAGTAGCAACATAATCTGCTGTTGTCAATAAAGACACACACGCAATTTACGAAGAAGAGCTAATTTTGATTTTTTTTTTTAAATAGAAGATTTAGAAAGATACTGTTATGCTCATATCTTATTTTTGGATCTCCTTCACGATATTATTATTTTCAAATTTAACATACTTTTTGTATAAATAACAATACATATTGGCACAATCATCAGTGATATATAACATTTGAAAATAGTTTAAATGGTGAGTATTTATTGATCGATTGGAATATTCTTCATCTCTACAAGTGGATTACAGTATTCAATGGATAGATTAAGTAACATGAAACTTGCTTGATTCAGTGTCCCATCTTAAGGGCAAGCTTGTCTTGCATACATAATTAAAGATGTACGACTAAACTGTATTTGGCACACCACACATAAAATATAAAACCTGGCTCTTAGATTTTCTTTAAGAAGACATTAATTCTGTGATTACGTCTTAATTTCAGTTTGATTACATCGCATGGATAGATTAAAGTATATATATATATATATATATATATATATATATATATATATATATATATATATATATATATATATATATATATATATATATACATACAACATACATACATATATCAAACCAACTTTAGAAGGATATTGTCCTCTCTTGCGGCTATACAATAGCAAAATTGAATTATTTGATGATATTTTCAAATGATAGATATTGTCTGTAGTCATCTCAATGATGCCACTTTATGTTCATGTTTTGCCTCTTATATAATAATTCACAAAAGAGTGTTGTTAAATCTAATAAGGTTATCAAATATAAACAAAATTACACATTTCATAATTGGTTTTGACTATGAGTCTCAAACATGCTGATTTAGGAGTCTCAGAGTTTGTACCAGATTTGATGGTTTTGTACTAATTAATAACTTCTTTGCTCGGCTAGCTACAAACTCTTCTGCATTTGCATCTTGGAAACAATACTCCGTCAGTTAATGTTTCAGAATGATTTTATACTCGCTTATATATAGCATATAGCATAACAATAACAACATATATATATATATATATATATATATATATATATATATATATATATATACATATATATATATATATATATATATATATAAGACAAATATCACTTTTATTGGTTTGTAACTGTATCACTTATTGAGATGATCCCTAACTGGTATATATATTATTCGAAGTACTCCTATATGAAAAACGTGTATAGTTCATGAATTATTTACTCGGTCGACCATCATATGTAAAAACGTTTATTTAGCATTTCAAATGAGAAGGCAATTTAGGTGATCTGATCCAAAACTCAACTAGAAGTTTCGATAATACTATATGCGAAATTATCTTTTATCATCTAGTATTTACTTCCCTTTATCGTCGATATTAATGAACATTTTATGTTGCACTCAGTAAGTATATACCGCTTAAGGGTAATGATAAATCTGTTTCGTAATCTGAAATGCTTCAATTTCCTGATGAGGTTAGTATCTATCTATCTCTCTGTCTGTCTGTGTATGTATCTATCTATCCCTCACAGTTGAAATATACAAATTTTGATCTATACAAAGACAATGCTCAAAGAAAACTTATCATAATGGTAAATATTAAAATTTATTCGCATACTTACTTTAAATATATAAATAATAGTCTGCATTTTGTGTAGTCTCATTCATTATTCATAGTTCAGATTTAACTAAAATGTTAGCCGAACTAATCGTACATAATATAATTATAAGTGAACTATATGAAATTTAGCAATTCAAATATAAACTACCTTTCAGGAAAACAACAATCTAGTACGCTATAAATGTATCGTAGACTATACCTTTAACTAAAATCTGTAGTAGGGGATTTATGTATGTATTGTACGTGTCAAGCCAGAGAAGATCATAGAATTCCTTCTGGCAAATATGGGTCAGATGATATTTATTTTACTCAATTCGAGAGATGAACATGATATTGTGTATAGCTGTCACATTATCTACTACGTGCGGAAGATTTAGTGTATGTTTGGACAATTAAATACACAGGACTTTCCCAAAGGGCGCTATTTGTCTTATTGCAAGACTGCATTAACACCCAACTTTAGGTTGCGATAATTGACATTCTGTAGCTCAATTAAACTTTATGTCACCGATGAATCTCCTACCCGACGTTGGGGAAGATTACTTAACTTAAAAATTATTTATGTCTAAAGGTATACAGCCCAAGTCTACGTTAAATCTAGGAAACAATTCTATAATATATAATCTTGCTACTTACGAGCGAGTTATAAAAATAAATATTTTATTCAGGTGTAAGGAATGAAAAGGATAGATTTGGAGTATAGTGGAACTCATTAACACGTAACAATGCTAATTCGTAATTAAAGGTGAATGCCAATAATTAATTAGTGTCTGTCTTGTATGTTACTAATTAAAGTCTTGTCGTCTCATGTATGCGTCATATACATCCATGAAACTCTCTATGTGCAGGCATTCGTAACAGTGATACTAAATAACACTGAACAATAGATACCGTAATTTCAGACAAGATAGTGGTGTCTATACCAAGGACAAGGAAGCTCAAAAGCATAAGGGATGTTTGCAACGTATCGAGGGAAATGCGGTCTATGTGACTCACTGTGACTCGCATTCAACGTGTAAGTGGTGAGGTGTACTTTGTGATGATATAACGCACAAATTAACTTTGCATGTTTCAAACACAGGCTTACCAGACGCCTACTTTTTATGAATATCAAACAACCCTTTTGAATGAAAGAGATTACATCAGTTATTATTTTTCAGAACACATACAAATTGTGTCTAATTGAATACGCCACACAATGCTGTCCACGGTCAATAAAAAAGTGTATCCACCACAGAATATATAAATGCAATAAACTGACAACTAACAGTGCAAAACTAGTATCTAACTAGCCTGAGCGCTTTCGACTCTTAATGAGTTTTCAAAGGCATATACAAAACATAGACAAGACAAACAAATAAAACAGAAAAACCGTAGTGTTTGCAAAACTGTACATGGCTGTTTCCACAGGAATTGAACCTTTAAGTTCATTATGTTTCAACTAGTTTATATCAACTTGTTGCGGGTACTGGAAAATATTTGTATTGACCTAGAAATCGATGAGTCATAACGACATCTGTTATTTTATGTACATTTATGTAAGCGCAAATTATATACCGGATATTTTATTGTTATAGTAGTAATTGTAGGCTATTAAGCAAATTTAGAGAATTATTTAAAAGAAAATGTGTCGGCTGCAAAAGATAATCTTATTTGTGCATGGCAGTCTTTTTCTAGTCTTCTTGGTTTAAACCGCTTGGTTTCAATGTTCTAAGGCGGCGTATCCGGTAAGATTCCTTTTCTTTCCTGGTTTCGGAACTCCAGTTGGGGTTGTGAGCAATTGCAATAAGTGTTATATCACTGAAAGTGTGGCCAGGGGAGGAGAAGTGTTCTGCGACAGGGCTTCTGTACAGCTTCTTTGTCATCCAATCAGATCTATGAAGGTTGATCCTTCTGTGTAGCTTTTCAGTTTCTCCGACATACTGAAACCTACAGAACTTACATGTGATGAGATAAATTACATTCTCTGTTTTGCACGTTTGTTTGGACCATGTATGTTTTGTTTTTCTCTAGTCACTGTACTAGAAAATGTCCTGGTCTCTATGATATGTTGACAGGTTTTGCATCTTTTATCGCAACAGGGGCCAGAATGGCTATAGTGGTCTTAATTAGTGACTGGAGTTACCTTCGCCCTAACTAGGATGTCCTTGAGGTTTATTGGTCTCCGGTAGGCTACTACAGGTTTGTTCAGAAGGATTAACTTTAGTGCGTCCGACAATTCAGCGATGGGCCAATGTTTCGCGACGATTTTACCTACTTTGGGGTTGTCTGGATGGTAGATCAGGATAAATGGTATCCTATCAGCCTTTTCTTTCTTTCCATATTTTAGTGGGTTATCGCAGTTTGTTTGTTTAGCCCTTTGGGTTGCCTCCGCAATCAGGTCTTTGTCGTAGCCTCGGTAAATTAAATTTTTAGATAGCTCTTCAGACCTTTTAGGAATGTTTCATCGTCGGAGCAAATTCTGCGTATCCTCAGTGGGTGGCTATATGGAATATTCCTAATGCAGTGTTTTGGATGACAGCTAGTGGGGAGGAGATACTGGTGTTTGTCGGTTGGTTTCGAGTAGATGTCTGTATGGAGTTTGTTTTCTACCAGTCTGGTTGCTGTGTCCAGGAAAACGTGGTTTGCGTTGGAGATTTCTGCCGTGAATTTTATTGAAGGATGGAAGTTGTTTGCCTTTGATATGAAATCATCCAGACTTTCTCTTCCATGTTGCCACTTCATTTCTATATCATCGATAAATCGTACCCACTGGTATGATGGAAGTTCAACCAATGCTAAAAGTTGACCCTCCAGTTTTCCCATAAAAGTATTAGCATACAAAGAGGCCATTTTTGACCCATTGCGGTTCCATAGATATGGAGGTATTTTTCTTCATTAAATTCAAAGTTACTGAGTTTTAGGACAAGCTCCAGGAGTTGGACTAGGTAGTTTGTGGGTGGATTGTCTACAGTTCTTGTTTCCCGTTCTTCTCTACACGCCTGTATCCCTTCGTTGTGCGGTATGTTAGTATACAAAGATGTGACGTCTAAGGAAACAAGTAATGTATCTGGCAGTAATGGTTCGCTTGCTTTGCTTTTTATGAGATAATCTGTCGTGTCCTGAAGATATGATGGTAATTTGTTGACATGTGGTCTCATAATATGATCTAAATATTCTGATATCCTTTCTGTGGGATGCCCCTTATCGGAGATTATAGGTCTGCCCGGGTTTCCTTGTTTGTGGATTTTGGGTAGAAGATAAAGTCTACCTGCCCTTGGGTTTTCTGGGCTTAAGTAGTTTCTCGTTTGCTGGTCTATGTGCCCGATTTGGTACGCCTCGTCAATAATATTAGTGATGGTTTTTGCATATTCCAGTGTTGGATCATGGTCTAGTTTTTGATAGAACCTAGCGTCACTTAATTGTCTACTTAGAAGACTACATTAGTGAACCAATATATTACATTTTGTGCTTTAGTGTTAATGCACCTTCTCCCACACTCTACTGCTGACATAGGGAAAATTGCGAAAATTTCATCGACTGACCCTGTCAGCAACATAGCAACAATACCTTTCAATAGACAACAACAAAAATACGTACATAAATACGTATAAAAACAACGTTTGTTTATATTTTAATCGTGATATCCAGAAAACAAAAACAATCCAGCTATATAGGTTTGTTAAATACCACACCGCTGATAATTTCAGGTCTTTCATAACCTCCATGCGAAGCAAACATGAAGTTCGTTAACGCCTACATACGATAAAGACACCCAGTATGCACATAAGTAATTGCAGTAAAACTGTAAGAACATCATTTTAAGCTGTAATAATTTGCGAAACAATGGTCCCATTTATTTGTTTCTTTCTTTTATCATGTTTAATTTTACTTTTATATTCATTAGTAAATAAAAGATTTAGTAATATCCAGCCACACGCTGATCTAATGCAAGTAATTTTAGTGTGAGCCATGTCAAAGAATAATTGTGCCATACCATGAAGCTTATCTGGAAATATGATCAGTCGCGCCTCTGTAAAATAATGTAAGATACAGTCAACGGTATATTGATGACTAATACACCTTGATGACTATACTAATTCTTGGAAGGCTAAAATAAGACTTCCGTTGCTAATTTGAAATATTGTTAATAAGTGACTTAATAAATTCCATTTAGTTAGAACTCGATGCACATTTCAAAGGGTACTATTACCATGAACGAGGAAGAACACGCAGATCATGTCACTTATAGACCTATTTACGTATGAAATAAAGAATAACATAAATCATAAGGCTGTCTATATATGTGTCACGATTTATTTTTAGTGCTGGCTTCTTTGAATCTCATATTCTTGAAACATATTTTTTTTTTTTGTCGATTCAGAAGTCGTATTCAGATGTCTGAAACAGGCTAGCGGTATTGCTTGCTTAATGGAACATGGTGAAAAATTTGACCTAAAGCAAGTTTCCTCTTTGTTTAATTTCTCCATATATAGCATGACGTAAGAGTCGTCACACTCATAACAATTCACAACGTATCCTTCCAATCAATTACTCTAATACTCTCCAGTAATGGATTGCATTAATAAAACTTAAGTGTTCAATCACTTATCCTTCTCTGCAATTGGTCTGCATAATCCCCTTACTCAATGCAGTCTGCTAACAGACTATACTGACACACTTTCCAAAGTCAATTTTTGAACGCTAATTTGTTTAAGTTTATCACGGAACATTGACCAAGTCTATAGTGGATGCCACACTGTCACTGGCATAAACTGGGTCAATTGATTTCTTTTAAATTAACAGTATGTTTCTGTAAAGTTTAAAATGTGTGTTTTATACATAGCTAGCGCAGAAACACAAAAGCAACCAATTATGCCTTATGAAATATTCCTCAATATTCATCTAAAAGCTAATCTTCTATATATTGGTTTTGAAATGCAGTCACAAGCTGAATGGGTGTCAATATCACTATGTGAGGGAAATCAATAATATATACATTATACTTGTGGATGAAAAAATACACTATTCATACTTGTTTACAGACATCCTTTGATATATTTGGTGATGGGATATTCTACACATTGAGCATCAATGATGACAGATCCATGTATTAATCATATTGGTTTATAAAGTGCATGCGTTGATTCATGTTTGATTATTCGTTGAAGTTACGTGTTCTGATTAGTTCCTTTTGATATTACATCCTTTGTTAAACTGGTGCGCATCATTCTGTTCAATACATAGTTACAAATATATGGTGTCAGATTCATTCGTCGTTCAATTGCATTATAAAGAAATGTCTCATTCTCAAAATCGCTTTCTCTGTCTTCGTTAAATCCAATGTCAACCCGGCTTCATAATATTATAACGTGCAATGTACATTGATGACCATGAGCTTTGTCATTGGAGCTAATCTGCAGATATACATCAAAGACGTTAAGTTCAATGTGATAGTGATGAAGTCTATTGTCATCATTTGGACACAATACGTATCAAACCATCAATGCGCAGGTAAATTACTCATTTTGTTAACGATCATGACTAACCTCCATATGATCAGTCGAATCTTAAACAAACGTCACGATAAAGTGAAGGTAATTCCACGACCAGGTTAATGTAAACCACTAATGTTATCGTGGTATGGAAACTATGAAACTGGTGTGCCCCATCACAGTGTGTCTAAGTATCTAGAAGCATCAGGTTTCCTATTTATCGATTTTACCAGTTCTACACTTAGATTTACAAAAAATACGCCAATTAGACTTTGTTGTCTAACCAAACCTGATGCAAGACCTAGAGCGGCTCCTATCCCCATCCCAAATCCTTTCGTCCAAAGTCAACGAAGCCAAAAATCTTATTTTTCAATTTCATTATCAGTTGATAGTTTCTTGTTTTGATGACCACTATCAAATCTTACCAAGAAGGGGCTTGGAGAGGGTATACAAATCTTGAAAATGTATAAATGGATTTAAAGTTATTTGAGTTTATTAAAAACTAAATAAATTGTTTATGCCTTCATGCCGTAGATTGTAGGAAAGTAAAATGTAAATATTAATAAACCTGCTTAACCAATCAATTTTACCGTCTAAAAGAAAAGCAAAACTTTTTATTTGAATGTCAGCCAAATTAAAAACATCCATTCTGAAGGAACTGCATACACATTATATTTCAGCAATTAAACACACTGATACTAATTCATTCTAAATATTATTTTAGAAGTTGACCACGAATTTGGCATTTTTCCTAGACTTTAATTCATTAACACAAAACTAGACAGCAGCTTAAGGTGAACATGAGCTTTTGTTAAACTCAGCAAACATTGGCGTTAAAGGATTTTACTCCAACAGAATTTATCCTAAGCTAAATTTAATTATGTGTGCTTGTCATTCACTCTTTAATAGTAAGATCAAGCAAGTCTTCAAAGATTTTCATTGTCATTAACACAGACAAGAGACATAAAGACTACGGAAGTATACTCATAAGTGATCATTTTAAACGGCATTTCTTGTTCATTTCTTTTAGAAATACTCTTCACTGTCGTCTTGTAAAAGACAGATCGTGTCACTTTTTCAAACAAATTAATATCACATATCCCTACCTAAAGCTGTCTGTTAATGCTACCATAGACAAATATAGCCTTTAGATATGGGCCTGTGTATTTATTTGCCGGAACAAACAGTAAATCTTCTTCGCATAGAAGATATTATTGCTACTATTCAACATATCATGGTTACCGTTCGTGTTGCTTAAAAGTAAACTTTGTCTGGCCTATATTTGACAGAACGGAACAGTATGGTCTTCTCGACTGTAACAATTATCAGCTGTATGTGTGCATGTGTGCGACATTTATTTCAAGATATTGATTAATAGTTCAAACTGCAGTAGCTTAATTGTTATTAAGCGAGAGCAGACTATGCTATCAATCCGTTAGTAATGATAACTAGTGCTAATGGAGAAATACCTTAATTTGCCTGTACTATGTTTATTGTCTATGGAAAGAGAGAAGCACGAACGTATGCAGACAAATACGACACTGTTTGTATTGGATGCAAGGTTACGACCTGAAGCTAACTGACAGTGGAGTGTCCGTTGTGATACGTGATACAGGCTATTTTCTGAGTGTACTGGAGAGTGGAATTATGATCTGTTCGGAAAGTAAGAAAGTAGGGAATGAATGAAGAGTTAGGCCGCATTTATTTTATTGCATCAGGAAATAGCTTCTACGCCTAAAAATAATATATTGAAAGACCAGTACAAGAGACTGAACGACCAAGAAAGGCCTCTAAAGTTGGTGCGAAGGGGAAACCCGAGTGTAATCCAGTTCAAGTTGAACCCAACCGACTAGATACGCGGATTCGGAAGAGAGAACACCAGCCACTTATCAGGTTATGGAAGACATGCCGGACAGTTCAATTTCAAAACACTCACACGATTTCGTGATGAACTTTGCTGTATTGATATAAACGGAGTTGCTAAGTGCATTGAAGAACTTTGAGATAATTGATTAATTTCTTTCTTTCTTTTCTGGTAGAGGTACATCCTGCAATTAGTCCAGCACAATTTTATTTTGTTTTATCCAATTGATTAAACTGGTGTATTATGTATCCTATGCTTGTGTTGTTCAATATCTCTGCTCAGATCTCCATTTATTCCATCCATTAATTTCATATACATTGTAACAGCTGAGCTTGGTCCTTATAAGACTATATCAGAGTAAGGCACCGGGACGAATATACTTCTTATCTGATGAATGGGGAGGGGGGAATACGGGAAACTTGAATATTTGATTTCTTTTCAACTATAGCACAAGATGATTAATTTATTAACAAACACACCAACAAAAGTTGCAGATTATAGCTATAACAGTAGTCTTGTCTTTATACAATGCCAACATAGTATCGTTTTCTTGAGGTACGTCTCTTTATGTAATAATTTCAAACAAGGTCACGGTAAATATTAGTACCATATTATTAATTTATTATCATATACCATTTTTGAAGAATTATAAATTTGTCAGATTTATTATGTCTCAATTCAGAGGAGAATAAAATGACAATTTTTATTTGTTAAATAGAGAGCCCGCAAAGAAAAAGCATGCTTGACCTTACACCCCAAGTATCGGATAGTACTGGTTTGAATTGAATTGATATGCGCATTAATAAAATTCAAACGTATTGGAATAATAGTTTAATTCAGTTGTTATAAAGCGGAACTGAATGTATCACATCGGTGAGGATAACATTCATAATAACTTCGACAAAGTAGTAACTTATAAAACTTGATGAATTATGTTTGCAAAATGTTAGATTAAGCAAGTACTGAAATTGAATTGAACCGAACATGTCAAGTTGGTGCGGATAACGCTAACAGTCTCGCTTCTTATGGAAATTCTGAAATTATGTTTATGAGATAGTGAATTAAACATTAAAAATTTTACAGTGGGGAAAACACTGAATCTATGATTTAAGAAACTTAACGTTCATTTTGCAACATATCGAAATTGCTCAATTATGTAACTAAAACAAAAAGATCTAATTTTGCATAGAAAACATAACAAAGATGAATGCAACTTCATAAAAGTATCTAAAGACAACAATTATTAAATAAATTTTTTCAGAGTGGACAACGATTGCTCGGACGGTACTGATTATAAAATGGAAGAATATATCTCGTGGCGTCTTGTTATCGATCACGACGTATTTCCGGTTCCACAGCTCTCTCGAATGATAAAAGAGCCACAACGAATAATATCCTCCCCTACCAGTCTGCCGAAGGATCCTTCGACACCCTTCTTATTCTCTGCAGACACGTTGGTCGGGAAACGTTGATCCCTCACTACGAGTAAACCAATACCATCACCCGAGACTGAACGTCACCGTCGACCGTAGCATACATGCTGTACAAAACAACTCACCGTCACAAAAATATATCTGCAGCTGAAGATTGGTACCGTAAAGTGGAAAGCTTCCTGACAAAAACTATTGGTATTGATAAACAAGTCTGCTTCCGGAGGTGTTAAGCGATGGTTTAGTATTATTAATAAATGATATGAGTAGTTTGCAAGTGTAAAACACAGACAACAAACCTTTGCATGGATCAGCCTAATATAGAGACAAGTTCCAGTTGTTTTAATGATTAGAGTGGGATTATCACATTTAGGTTTTAAACACAACAAAGCTTAAGTTACTTTTGTTATCTGGAATTAAATACAATGCTATTGGTTTGAGTATTTAAAAAAATATCTTGCTGTTACACGCAAGGGGTCTCTCTAACAAGCGAATCAACCAATGGCATGAGTTCTTGCTGGGAGTCTCTTATTTTCCAATATTTTCAAGGACTTCAACAGTTGTTGTCAACTGGATGATTACACAACGCGAAGAGAATACAAACAAGTTTCCTCTAATCAGTCAATGACCACAAACATCACAAATATGACTTCACAACTGCATGACTTTTCCCTATTCCCATTTATGTGGCTTCTCCTTGTTTTCCATGTGCATGGCCTCTCCACTAAGCGAAAGGCTGAACATTAATACTTCATGTTCCATCTCAGTCTGTCTAAAAGGCAGTTTCGAACCACATTACACAAACACCTCACCAGTGCCATTCCACCACACCGCCCTCACATCCACAACAACAGACATCTCCAAATAGAGGACTGACTCCTTCATAGTCATTTTATGGTAAAAATATCGGTCCCTGTCATGAAATTTCACACTGGAAGGCACAACCAAACAACATCTCTAAATTTGGATGTTTAATTTAGTGTCAATTACCTTACATACATGATTTACATGTATACATATATGCATAGGAATTGACATGCTCTTCTGTCTATTTTTAGACACACGTATTATTGATATTTTATTGTATCTATCCATCCAATACATATGCAAAATAGTTAAATATTTATTGAAATATAATAGTTAAATATATATTGAAATATACCTTCTGAAATAAATGAATATTTAATACTTCAGTAATTGATATGCCAATAAAGAAGCACTTGAAAATGATTTAAATAAGTATTTAAATTGTTTCTTATTTAAATAAAAATGAAGACTATTATACTCAATGAATCAAAGAAAGGAGAAACAAATTGGAAAAAATGATTGCCACATTAATACGTTTTAAGAAAAGACTATAATCAAAATAAAATTTGAAAGAAATGATCACTAAGAGACTTCGAGTTTCAGTTACAACTGCATATTTAAACGAATATAGTTCTCCGGCAATATTTGGGGCCTTATTGGAAAAAGTGCATCGTGCAAAAATATGATACTGTAACAGCAGAGTTAGGCTTCGGAATCAGGCTTATGAAGCGACCAAACGAACGTGAACAAATTGCGCTTTGAAATTATTACCACAAAACAAGGTCACTAACATAAAAATTAGGTGAAAAAATATTATTCCTCATTAACTTGATATTGAACAAACCGACATTTGGACGGGATATTAGCAAAAGGAAAAGATGACTGTTTTGACAGGATTGAAATTTAATAATGCGTATAAATAGGCACCAACAACGCAAACTAAGTTTTAGCATATATTTATCTTAAGGGAGAAAGAGGGTTTCTATTAATCTCACACATATAAATAAAAATTGTAGCCCTGTCTTGTGGAATTGAGTTTAAATTCTTCTAATAAAACCCTTAAAGTCCAGCCAAGTACACTTTGGATAGATACAGTGATTGGTTTTTTGACAGGCATCAGGTAGAAATAGAGAATATTAAGAAGATTTAGATACACAGGGTGTAACGGTACAAAATTGTATAAATTTTTCGCAGTACATTCTATCGAGGTCACCGTGACGCGCAACCATTTAGATTGACGTATGGGCTAGGCTCGCAGTATTTAAACTCTCTTGTTCGGGGCGTGTGGGACATTAGTAAAATTTAATTAGAGTCCATTCCAATATGTGTGACAGATAGAAGAGAGCGATGTTAATGTAAAGTCAAATTGAGGAAAACGGCAAAACTGAGACAAACCAGAAGCAACCTTGGACCATTTGAAATAGGTGTCATAATATGATATTTTCCAGATTAGTTATTGATAAAGGCGGACCAGAGAGAATTATTCTGACTTCGATCGGAGTGTTAAAATATTGGTGGTTTGAGGATGTTAATCCTGATTCGCTAAGCTGGTCGAGGGGTGTATTTCCCAGAGAACATTCAATGTTTTAGGTAATATAACTTGCGAAATTCGGCAGTTCAAGTTTTTCTGCCGAAAGGGAAGTCTGAGGGACTCCGATTAAATTAATATGTATTTTTTCTCGTTAGAAATTATCGTCCAAGGGACGGTGGTCTGGAAGAATGTGAGAGACCCGAAAATAGAGACATTCGGCTGCATAGAAAGAGCGAGTCTACAAAGGGCCCAAAGGTATTGTCTCAATCTCCTACAATATGTTTATTGAAATAAGTTTGTAATTATTTGTTGAAGTTTCACACATCAAGTTTCTGTGCGTTCGGAAGCTAATGGTTTACATACATTTGTCTCGAATGTTATAAGACTCATGTATTATATAATTTGTTGTAATTTATATGAATTTATTCGAGTTACCTCGTTCAGGTCTAACAGAAATCATTAGTTGTGTAGTTGTGGGAATTTCATGTATTACTCTGACACGAATTGTGAAATTTAATTTATCTCTTTTGAATATGTAGCATGTACGTTAAGAATTGATTTTGTTATGTCTGTGTCAGTGAACCGCTAATTAGCAAGTCATGTAGGTAAGACCAGACGTTAAGTTCATTAATCCATTTGTGCAAGTAGGTTGTGAATTCTCTTAACCGAGGAAGATCGGCATGTGTCGACCAACATCGACTAGTAATTTGCAGCCTACGATGGGATGCAATAGTTAAGTTTTGTCATGGTTGTAGTTAAGAATGCTGCTAGCAGCTAAGGGAAGAAACATTAATTTGATGATAATAGTGTGTGTGTGTGTTTGTCTGGTTGTGAACTGAACACATTAACTTAGTTCTGTTGAATTACGATAATACGCTATCAGGCGTTAAACGAGTGGGAATATTGTTCTATCCCATAAGAAGCAAAACCTGACAAATATTTTGATTGCGTATTATATTTATTTGAAGGGGAAAATAGCTCCATACCTGTGTTACATTTGGAATAAGAAGTAACGACTACAACCAAGTTACGTTTGATGACCTGAAGAGATCGGAGAAAGAGAGAGAATGAAAAGAAATATGGCAATGCTGACCTTTCACCAACAGTGATTTGGAAAGGACTGGAAGCAACCAGGTTGTGCTGACATGATGCCAATTTAAGTTCGATCACTCACTTGATGGATGAAATACATTTTTCGGTATAACAGAATGGCTAATTGCATTTCGCAAGATATCTTGCTGACCTTGCAGCGTGCTGCCCGAGAAGAAAACTTGCAGTTACACCTAACTGACATACGGTCTGTGATCTCTAGTGTTTTTCTTATGACAAAGTGAACTTCGCTAGGTACTTGCTAGCCTGATATGTCCAGATGTCAATGCGTCCAGTTGAACACCCTGATATGAACCAGAGCTTCATGACTGGATAATTGTCTGTCCAGCTGTCTGACAACAATTCATCTGGATGCATGTCTGTTGCCGAAATCACTTGGGTGACAGTAGACGAAGACAAAAAGCTGATGCAGCAAAATCAAGCATTATCAGGTGCTGTGAAGAGATAAGATTACTACTAGACACAGGAGCACATTCCTGGGTTTGCAAATCAGCACAAAGCAAGCAAGAATTGAACGGATGAGGATACAATGTCAGCAGCGAAGATTTTACTTCAAACTTGGCTTAACCCTTTTTGATGACAATGCAGCTCATTACCTCTACAGCAAAAGCATCTTTTATTTACTCCACAGTCACCAGTATTGATGTTTGAAATGTCTTCCACTACAAGTTATTTTGGATTAGATGATGGCTTTGTTTCATCGTCAAGATTACTACAGTCATCAATCATAAGCAAAGTCGATGTACCCTAATAGACATGAGTTAGTGACTCTGGTGAT
This sequence comes from Megalonaias nervosa, assembly GCA_016617855.1. Classification (NCBI taxonomy): domain Eukaryota; kingdom Metazoa; phylum Mollusca; class Bivalvia; order Unionida; family Unionidae; genus Megalonaias; species Megalonaias nervosa. Next base: position 21,115 of record JAECUM010000876.1, read on the forward strand.
TTAAGAACCTTATCCTTAGTCTCTGTCAGGATCATTTTCTCATGTTTGAGTAACCAATTATGTTGCTAACAGTGTTGATCAGATGAGTTGGACAGATAATAATGATGTAGAAAATCTCTGCTTCAAAACACAGTCATTCCACAATACGTAACTTCATAAATTATATCATGTTATTAGGCACATTCAGATTGAACTATTGAGGCCTAAAATATAATCAAATTAGCGAAATGCTTTGAATGTTCATCTGAGCATCAGAAAGGCAACGTAAATGTACATGACCATCTGCATTTCGTTTTTGATAATTTGAATGTGATTACATTGCGGAAGGTGAGGTAATGTAAGAACCATATCAATCTATCTGTTATAATACGTACTTCTAAAATACATGACAGGAACAATGATAATTAGTTTCAATTTTGTTTAGCACTTCTGCTGCAGACTTTAATGTGCTTTAGTTGTTCTCCAGATTCTTACGACTCTATGGTCATAAAGTAACAGAACACTGCAAAACTAACAAGTGTTGTAAAACATAACAAATAATTTAATTTTCAAAGTTATCAAATGAAAATTTAGGATAAAATTACAGTATTATGAGTTCAATTGAGAAAAATTCCTTAAAACGTTCTACACAAGTCCAAAAGAATGGAATGTTCCGAATTAATGCCAGATCGTTGAATGTACTAGTCTACCAACAGTACAGTCCTGATGTATCTCATTGGCATTGTTCAGAACTCCTTTGAATAAATTCAAAATAATCCCTGAATAATATTTTGGCCCAGTGGGGACTATGTAGTTCCAATGAATAATCCGAACAAATGACTCCCCTCATATTATATGTAAATACACCATTAAACACATCTGTAAACTGATATTAACAGAAGAACATTGAAATAAGAATTCGAAATAGGAATCAGTTAATTGCACATTTCTATCCTTATACATATCTCTAAGAATTTATTACGACCATATGTCGCAATATAACCCAACGTGACAAACCTTACGACTCAATCCAACATTTCATAATACCTACTCACATGACCTACGTCAGAGTACTCGACCACCTGACTTCAACTAGCTAACCACAAAAATAAGCCCAACCCGTAACCGGATTTTATTATTAAAAACTCAACAGCTCTTATCATTAGATGCTATGCAATCTTGATGCCAAAAATGAAACAAACAATAGATAAAATCATTTACAAAACGTTACGCCAGATATACATAACGATATAATTACGTGGTTTCGTTAAGTTATTGCATTAATTGCAACACCATGCGAATACACAATATGTGGCGGACAGTACACAGTTATTGTTTATTTCTATTACTGAGTTAAAACCTGTATGGCTCTCATACATGGCATCATAACCATCTTTAAAAACGTTTTGGGATCACGAAGTGTGAAGTTGTTAAATTACATTGACAGGTCAACTGTTATTATGTGTCACATACACACACCTCCACCTCCACCCCTACTATATATATATATATATATATATATATATATATATATATATATATATATATATATATATATATATATATATATATATATATATATATATATATATAAAATATTGTTTTCATAAATATATCTTATGTATTTCAAGGAGATAATGTTAAGTTTCAAACATTAATATGCACTTCAAACCATTCGTAGATTTAGATTAAGACTGCTTCCATTTCCCCGGGATTGTGCACTTCTGGGTTACTTCGAAAATGAACTTGCTAAGTATACTATTTACAAATGGTCATATTTTGAACTGTTCCTTTGAATTTTTTATCGTTGTACTTGTTTCTTTATAGATATCATTATATATATGGTAGACACTGAAACGGTATAAAGGCAGATTGAGAGGTGTGCTGCAAAAATAGCAATACAAATGTATGTTTTAAGTCCTAAATGACCTGCAGAGTTGGTGTGTTATATGGTGACTAGACTGCTGGGTGCAAATGTATGATTAACTGGCAATTAACTCCAGTTTGCTAGAGTAGAATGAAATAATCTGTCAATACAGGTTTACTGATCTGCATCTTCAAACCTCACACAAAATATTAAGCACTGCGTCCTTCTATTTCGTTTCGGGCTACATTATTTTTTATTTCGTATAATATTGTTCCTTGAGTACAAAATTTTATGCCGATTCCTCTGAATAATTTGGAATGTTAAATGTTAAAGACTTTCTGATCAAATATATTATTATATCAAAATGATCGTAACCTTGGGCTTAACAAACAGCGGTAGCTTATATTCTGAATTTTCTGATAATGCAACCCATCTCCAGCTGAAGTCATCTTTTAAACTAACTTGTAGATCTATGTCCATGACCTACCCGCGTCAAGGTCACGCTTGGCTTGCAATGTCAGCTTCATTCTATTGCTGGTGTCTTTAAATCTCGTTTCTAGCGAATCTATGCATGATATTAACATACCTTTCTTGTAAATCTTTTACAACAGAGTTCAGAAAATGGCAATAACTGTGCATAGGTTTTGATCAGTGGGTAATAACGACAAAAATTTAAGTCATTTCCACCTTACTTTTTACCATATGCTATCACATCGTAACCAACAAAGTAGCAAACAATTTTATATCCAATTACAATTCAATATATACTAAAAGTAAAAAAACAACTATATTCAACACAAATAAATAAACCTTCTAACCCGTATGAAGGGTTATGAAAAGGCATTATTTTCTTTTCATTGAAGCAAAGTAAACTTCACCGTTGTAGCGTCATAGGGCCTTTCATCGGTATACCTGTTCGTATTTCACTACCTTCAATTAAATTAAGACATTATATAGGCTGGTGGAGTGATATAAAAGGATTAAATTCTTCGAGCGTTGAAATTAACACCCGTGTACCTTTCTATGGACGATCAAAATAAAGTATAGTCATGGCTAAATGGAAACGTAATTAGCCTTTTCAATTTTTGTCTCCCAAGTATCGTATGTTGTATTTGTTAGAACAGAGATTGCACATAAAAATCGTTTGCATGGTATCTATCTCTCTTGTTTTCCTTTCAAACCGACTAATTTTGGGATATTTCCATTATTTACTAACACTTATTCTTTACCCTTGTTTATTTAATTCAATTCGGGATAGTTTACAAGAAAAAAAAAAAAAACAAAAAAAAAAAACAAAAAAAAAACAAACAACCCCCCCCCCAAAAACAAAAAAGACAATAAATGTGTGCGCTGGGTGCTGATTAGTATGGATTCTTACTTCCTGATGGAAAGTGATTGCATATACTTGATGCCCATATTAACGTTATCTTGATGTATCGGCCTTGTATTTTTCCCGCATTGACCATTAGGAGGTATAGGTGGAAAAATAACTGCAGTTTAGGAGGGTTCCCCGTGTAAAAAGCACACTGCTCCATTGACGAATCCAATGACTGCTTTGTTTGAACGATAATTTATATATATACTATGAATACTATAGTATTTATAGATATGATGGTTACCGAACAAAGATAAAATCTTATTTCTTCACCTTATCTAAGATATAGGTGGTTTACTAAATTTGCATCCTAAGGACCAACGTTTAGGAGATCTTTAGAAATTCTATGTCAGAAAATGAACTAAAGATATTATTAAGTAGATGACCTAAAATATCTTTAACCAATGTTAGTTTTTTGTTTCACAATAATTTCTACATAAGATGACATTATTGGTGAGTTTCGAATTAGACCTCTTTCTATTTCATTCTAGAAAGTCTTAAGGTAATATTATTAAATGTCGATGCATATCAGGTTTCTAAAATAACCTTTTGTGAATAGAAATGTTTATTTATATACAATTTAGCAATTAGTACTTGTGGTTGGTAAGGTGATTATCCATCTCCTCTCTCTCTCTTCTCATCCTTCTCTCCCCCTTTCACGTCATTCTAGTGCTGCAAGATTTGGGATATAGAATAGCAACGTTGCACCATCCTGCATTACCAAAAAAACTGACTAATGGAGGAAACCATTTTCACTTGGGGTCAGACCAGGATGACATGGTTCCGGTTTGGTGAGGAGCCAAATAGTTCAATCTAACTTTGGAGGTGTTGTTTGGCTGTGCTTTTCACTGTGAAATATTCATGACAGAGACTAATTTTTAGTATAGAATGATTCGGAAGGAGAGATGCCTTTCATTGATGTTGTGGAAGCAGTGTGGTGAACGTTCAGAGGTAAAGAAAGTATGAAATATAGTCATGAACTATGTTTGGATTGACCAGAAAATGGAATCATGACCTCCAGTAGTCTTCAACTGTCATTCAGAAAAACGCAGGATGACATGTGACAACTGTTAATGTGTGCTAATGTACTATAATGGCACTAACACCCATAGGAATCCAAGTGAAATGTTGGTCTGAGTTGAGCTTGTAGAAATGCGTGTAGGTAATATATAGTTAATAATTGGTGGTCTGACCCCTGTCAGAAAAAAGGCTTGCAGAAGAGCCATATTATCTTTAGTATTTCGCATACATGCATTGTTCCTTACAGCAGTACAAGTACACCAAACAATTTTCAACTTGTAGTTTAGGTTTTAAATATATATTTTACATTTTAAACACATTAAAACGTTTAATTTGTTTTAATTTCTGTATTTTAAGATGCGGACCTAGTTGTGATAAGTGTTGGTAGATAATAATCAATGATGTGGTTTTCATGTTGCAAAAGTTAGCATAGAGGGAATTGTTTTCAAAATCTTACATTATTGTTATTGTTGTTGATGCTGATGTTGTTGTTGATGTTGTTATTGTTGTTGTTTGTCTCAACCAAGTATTTCAGTCACTTTTAGACATAATGTTGTTCCTCATTTTGTTTTGGCAAATCTAATTCTCCTTTAATATAGTCAAATAACCATAACGTCTTGGGTAAGAACTTTGTGTTCCTGCTTCTTGCTTTCTTTGTCGAAGCACCAGAAAACACAGAATCACTGAATATGGCAGACTGGCTTTTATTAAATTGCGACTTTCTCGCGTTCCACTTGCCACATGGGATGCAATGTTTTATATGCTTCTTGAAATTCAAAGGCTGATTCTGTATCAATGCCGGTAGTCACCAACTTAACGAAAAGTTCTTGTGGCGCAAACTGTGCCCCAATTTCACGTCTTATTTCAAATTCAGAGTGAAATATTTGCAGTACAATCTGCATGACCATTAGGGCATACAACATCATATCATTCTCCTATGATCCAAGCTTCAGTCCAACACAATTTGTTTTCACTCACAGCCATTTATGGTCAGTAATTGATTCACCGACGTCTTGTGAAGATGCTGGTCCTGGTGTCTCTCCACTAACTATGCAAACAGAGTTGTAGCGTGCATTAAATACAATATTGATAGGGGAAGGGTCTGTGCTGCCACGATCTTTTGTTATGTCACGCGCCAGTTTAAGTTTTCTGACATATCTTTCTTATTTAGTTCAGTTGTGACGTTTGCTGCTCTATTTGAGTTCTTCGCACGGCACTTCGAGCTGGAGGAGGAATATCTATGGCCCTTGTATTTCCCATTTGTGTCTTTTGAAGTCCTCCATGGAATCCTAGGTCAGGCTGACTGCAGCAGCACTGTGGCCTACTTTGGTGGCGAAACCTCTTTATACAGCTTGAATTTTGATGAGATGAAGCCACATTTCGCACATTATATGATCATATGCCAGCCCAAACCCAACTTCCTGGTGGATGTCTACCTCCTTCAGTGGAAAATCTGTACCTGCCTCGTGATGAAGATTTGTCATCTGGTTGATAATTTCTAGCATTTTCGTGTTGTTTAATAATCGCATACTCTGTAAAGTGAGAAAGAAAAATTTAATGTCAAGTGTAAAAATATTGGAAATTTTAAACAATGTGTGTGACGGATATAGAAAGAAATATGAACTTCTTCCTATTTGATTGTTTGTTTCTTGTTTTGTTTTAGTTTTTTCTTAAAAATGAACATTAAATGTCGCGTGAACGAAAATGGCATTCTTTTATGAAATGTAAATACGTTGTACATGAAGTGTTTTTTTTTGAAGGCATGAAATTTAATTTTAAAAAGTAATTTACTAGAACCAAGAACTAAATAACTTGTAAATAGGTTTGTTTCATGTCCAAATATTTATGTATTAAATGGATAGTGCTTAGACCATAGCACAGGCCAGAGAGCCCATGTATATACTTGAATAAATGTTTTGTACCGATACAACAGACTTTTCTTTTTGGAGTCACCATTCTATCATTCTTTCTTTGAAACATCTCTGTCCTCTTTTCTGTGTGTTTCCATCTTCTTTGTTTGGATGTGTATTTGTTTGTTTCTGTATGTCTATGTTAATCCCTATCAACCTTTGTCCCTATAAATGCATTTAACCCTATAAATAGTTTTGACCCTATAATGCCCATGACGTTACCAATGTTAAATTCCCATTGACCCCCAGGTGCCATTCGCATGTTAAATTCCCATTGTCGCCAAAGTGCCAAACCCCTTATTTTAACATTAAGGTCCCATTGCCGCTAAAGTGCCCCATATTACTACTCATATTATTTGTCAAATTAAAATTTTAAAGGATTTCAAAATACACATTTAAATTGAAAGTTATTGTTAAAACTTTATGAAAAATTTACCTCACAGTTTTGAATTTTGTCAAACGACTTGGTAACTAGGTTTGGTTCCATTTTTAAGATTGCAATTAATTTTTAATCTTATTTGGGATGAAAATCTTTAACGGTTTTCTTTCTATTATAATTTGAAATGCTGTGCTCTCTTGTGGTTTGCTGACACTGAAATAGTGACTTTTCATTACTGGGTAAGCTGAAATTTTGATCTGTAAGTGAAGAATTTATGAATTTACTTCACTGAAAATCTCCCGTATTATTTCTCGTTAGTAATGTATTATTATGATGAGGTAACGGTATAAACGGTTGCATTTCATGCTTCTGACATCGGTCAGACCAGGATGAAATGTTTCCGGTTGGGTGTGGAGAAAAATAGTTCAATCTAAATTTGGAAGTTTTATGACTGTGCCTTTCACTATGAAATATTCTTGACAGAGCCTAATTTTTACCACGGAATGATTGGGAAGGAACCATTCTTGACTCTGAGATGCCCTTGATTGTGGATATTAAAGCAGTGTTGTGAAAGTGCACATATAAAGTATGAAATACAGTCTTTCTTTTGTATCTCGTTTTATGGATGACAAAATTTACTTTTCGCTATATCGGCAGGATTTTGAACCGATTTGTTCTTAAACCCTATACATACATACATACATACATACATACATACATACATACATACATACATACAGACAGACAGACAGACAGACAAACGTTTTTGATGATCGAAGTATTTTGCACAAATTAAGGTCTCTTCAAGTTAACATTTCTCCAGTCCTTTATAGCGCAGCGTTTCGTTATTGCAGACAAAATCATCGATGTTGACGTTAAATTTATTTTAATAAAGTGTAGGCATGAACCGACAACTTTGTGAATGTGTTTGTTCTACTGCTTCCTCCTAACAAACTTCACCTTCCCAGATCTGTCGGCGCATAACGCAGTTTGCAGTTGAAATCGTCTTATAATCAATTATATATGGTAGTTTAAGCGTTGATTAAACCCCTTTATGGAGGATTGGACTGAATGGAGCAGTTAAACTGCTGCAATAACCAGATTTGGATCACATTTTACACATAAGGCTAATGCTTACATTGACAAATATTTCATACTATTCTGAATTAGGCATTGAAAGGGTTTGATCATATCTTTTACGCAGTGATCACATGCAAAAAAAAAAAAAAAAAAAAAAGAATAATAAAAAAATATAATAATTAAAAAAAAAAAAAAAGTGGAAACGCAATCGCTATTGGATGATGCTTTTTTTAATACTTTATTTGTTATTGTACCCATGGCTACATTAAACTTAAAATGAAGTAAGAGAGCGATGTTTCGCATGAGAAATGTACAAAATGTTTGATGTTGCACCCTTACGCAAATCTATAAATTAAACACTTTTTTTGTACCACGTTATCCACAAAATAAGTATGAAGAAGCTCTCTTTCCTGGTCGCTGTGACCTTTTTCAGTTGTAAAACCCGTTCATCGAGTAATTATTTGATCACTTTTTTATTATTTTAAATAACGAACGTTTGTTTTCATTTGAAAGAAACTATTGCATTAGATCTTTTCTAAGGACAGCTTTTCATCCGTAAAAGATTTTGATCGATCGGAATATTTAAATTACACCTTGTAAAGTAAAAGAAATAATTAAATCACGCTATTAGGTACCAATTGCATTGTTATAATGTTTGAAGTTTTCTGTAATTCGATCAACAGCACATGGGGTCCACTGACCTGGCTACCCGTAGATTGGAACATGAAGAGAACCTTTGCTTGTTTTCACCTTTTCCTGTTTGTTTATATAATTTGTCACGCTAGAAAACGGACTACCCTTCATTAATTTCTTTATCTATTGGTTTTTGGTATTTATGTTTCAAACATTTCAATGTTTGTCTTCGTAAGCTCTGAAAGAGACGTTATTGTTTAATCTTATTTTTCGTAAACCACGCGAAATGTATTAGCAAGAGAGTTTATTCCTTTTTTTTTTCATCTTTTGGCAGGTTTAGATGTTCATATTGTTAGAAAAATAACAAATTCATCATTACTGATTAAATCAATGTTTTTAAAACATTTCAACTCTTTATCTAGAACAAACTATGGCAGTATGGAAGATTTTGCAATACAATCCTAATTGTCCTGTTTTCAAGTTATTACCGTACAGACCGCTCTGGTGGCCGAGTTATACCTACACATAAAAATGGTACTAGAACCTGTGTGACGATTGTTACGGTTGGGGTGGGGTGCTAATATTTTATTTAAACTATAATAGAAGTCCCACCCAGGCTCTGTTTCTTTGGAAGTTAAATTTAGTGAAAAATAGATGTAAAGCTCCGAGTCCCCCAGTCAGCAATGTCGACGGTTAGATGGTTAAATATACAAAGAGGTTGAAATTCAAAGAATAACAACTTAATTGCAATTCAATAATCAAATGATTCAAATTTCCAATTCCTTGTTGAGTCACCAAGAATATAATTCCGGCTTTAGAATTCAGAATAATTTTAGTAAATGTCTTTGCCCAAGAATTTCGATGAAGAAGAGTATTTTCCAGGATGAATAAATTATTTTACATAAAAAAATTCAATTCAAATGGCAACAAGAGGAATACCTTTCAGCCTCAAGGTATTATTTACAACTGACTCAGAAACAATGAGATTCAAAATTAAACCCCTACTAAGAACGCAATTTCAGACCCGCGTGATGGGTCACGTGGTCAGTTACCTAGAACAGCGCAGTAAAATAATATGGCAATTAGCACGTAGACCAGTATAGCCTCAGCTAAGTATCAATCATTCCCACACTGGAAATGAATTTTTTTTTAAAAATGTTGTTTATTCAGACTAACACGTAGGCGAAACATGACCTTGATTACGACCAATGATTTTCACTCTGTGTTTACCAAACCTTGAACCAAGGCCAGCTAAAAATACAATGAAGCAATACTTTTGCGTTCTAATCAGGCTAAAAGAACTGAACTGAATTTACTGGGAAAAATGTCAAATCCATTAAAAATTATCATTACAATAAAATTTAATGAAACAAACATAAAATAAAAAGAAATTTAAAACTAACACAAATAATTTAATTACATATACGTAACAGAACGCAAATGTTCAAATATTCATGCTCTGATATATGCATACATCCATAGTAACTAATCTTACATACATCAACCATGTTTCCAAATTCACAATTCAAGCATGTGCAAATTCTTACATAACGCATTAATAAGTGCTCTAGTTTGCTACGAAGCAACCTGATAGCGAATTACAAAATTGATTCTGACCACAAGCTAACATTCTACATAATTCCGCTTCGCATTTAATAATTCTTTACGTATGCTGAAGCCCATTTCTCAAATACGCATGTAAATGAAACACTACAGAGGTACTTCTAGATACTAAACGATCCTAGTATTAAGTATACAGACTACACCAATTACAATTATCATGCCGTAATATTCTGCAAAAATCGAGCAAATAACTTACTTACCTTCTCGAAGCTTTGTTTTTCCTTAGAATCTATCTCAAAGTTTTTCAGTCATATTACGAGTGGCTTGTTCTCCGAGTAAACCCTATTGACTCACAATCCCTCTAGGCGAGTACTAAAATTCCCATACGAGTTTGAAGTAACATTGGGGTCGGAATTGTAATCACATCCTCTATCTCCATTCCGATTGGATATCGCTGTGAACCGATCCAATGATACTTAGCGGACAATGTCCCTCCCGCTGTCTGTCAACGTGGGGACGGATAAGAATACGCCCCGTTCACCACGTAGACTTCCTTTTGATCTTGGGACTAATCTTTAACACCTAGGTGTGATAACTGCAAGCCCTTGTTTAGATGTGGGATCTATCGCCTGTGCCGATTCAAGATTCCGGTCTTAGGCCGGTCATGTAATTTTGCGTAAGAGATTAACACTAGGCCGCGGCAATCTTTAGACATCAAACACATGGCCGCTGTAAGATTCCCAAGACAGGTAGATTTTAGCTCATACATGACTTTATAGCTGGGGCTTAGCAAACATGACAACCTGCCTCTCTTAGCGCTCAACATTAACAGGTTAGTTTTAAGACTGGTCGACCTGATGTCAGGATAATGTGACTGGGTGGGACATGGTGCTACATGTCTGCGGCATAATGCCCCATTGTTAGTCATCACTACAAACTACCACACTGCCGATATTGTTGTGATATGACTGAAAAATTGTTAAAGCTACGTTAAAAATCCAAATCTCTCTCTCTCTCTCTCTCTCTCTCTCTCTCTCTCACACACACACACACACACACACACACACACACAGTTTAACTCACACATCATGTCTACATGATGTGTTACACCGGCACTTTATAGGTAACCTATCTCTAAGGTCACGTGGTCAGTGTATGTCATCCTCCACCCACTTGTTCTCAGGGACCGAGAATTTAATTTCCGGAGGGGGTGGTGTATTTGTATTATTGAGTTGAAGCTTTGTAGTAGATTTACACAACATTACTGATGAGTCTTAACAATACCAACCACATCCTGGAGCCTATCTTTTAAATTCAAGGTCACATATGAGCATTACCTGATACAGTGTGTCAGTTTTGTATCTGAGATCTACCTTATGTATGTACCTCACTGCTCGGCGATGAATGACCGACCCCATTTACGGTCCAAAATTTTCATTGAAGCATTATCACAATATATGTATAATATTCAATTTTAATGTTATTTCATCAAAGGTCTACGTTGATCTTCATTATTGTAGAAAACATTTGTGACCTCATGCCTGTAGACTGGGAACACCGTTTCACTTAATTTGTGGATTGGACTAGCTTATCTTTATTCTGATGAGCGCCTATTCCATTCGAAGACTGTAAGGATGCAATACGTGCGAGAGGCACGTACGATTTCTTCATGACCGTACTACATTAAACTATCTGTAGTGAAACAAAAGCTAGACATTGATCTTTACGTGTAACTGGGTCTATACGGCAAAGTAAACCTATCCCCGCTGAATATTTGACACCCCTGGTTGGGAACAACCGATCAATTTATATTCCCGTTACCGTTCTATAACCTGGTAAAATACAATTTAAATCACGTCGATCAATCAAGATACAGTTACGTATCGCCTTGCATTTGCCGATTCAGTTTAATGCAGCTGGAGTTAACCCCAGTGTAAAAGGCTGATAGATTATTCCTCAGTGAACCATTTAAAAAAAATAAATCTTACATCCTGTAGAAGCATAGCCTCTCTCTCTCTCTCTCTCTCTCTCTCTCTTGTTCAACCCACTGCTGAGTCATACGAAAGACTTAGAAATGATACTAGCAGCTGCCTCGCTTGGCCCTCAGTGTTAGTGTTAGGACTGGTCGGCCTGTCAGGATAATGTGTTAGGGTGGGACATGTCTGCGGCATGATGCCCCAGTGCTACACATCACCATAAAATATCACACTGCAGACATCATAGCGATAGCTGAAAAATGTTAAAGCTACGTTACAAATCTCTCTCTCTCTCTCTCTCTCTCTCTCTCTCTCTCTCTCTCTCTCTCTCTCAAAGCGCTGCATATAATAGACATTTATACTTGGAATATCACTCCTTATTGAAACTGCGTATTCCAGTCAGTCAATAGATCTGTCTCTCCGTTTTTCTGTCTGTTTATCTCCCAAATGCACAGTTGCGCCAACTAAAAATAAAGCCAGACCAGAGTAGACATCGAATTAATTGTTTGCTCAAGCTCTAATTGAACTTGGAACATTTGATCCTAATCCTCATTCTGGTTTTAACTAATTATGGTAATTATGTCTCATTGGAAGGCGGGTGCGGTGGGGGTATGATACTGCAAGTTGCTCCCGGTTAGAAATACAAGTGAATCTCAGAGATCTTGCAAAATTATCGTAACACAGAGAGAAGAAGACAATGTAATGCATCATTCTGAACATCAGCTCAAATTGTATTTATTGCAATCTCAGACCATCAATTACTATATTTGTCGACTTCACCATGACGTTTTCGGAGCTGATTAAAGTTGCTATGTTTCTCGTCATCGTCACATCGAATTGCTAATCCTTGTCGGGCCATCAGCGCACATCGGAGATAATTTTCAATAGGTACTCGCAATTCACTTTTTTCTGTTCAAAATGTGCATGCGACAGTTTTCGGCACAGTAATCACCCTTTTCAAAACTTCTTTACGAAAGCTGGAAAGTTCATAATTTTTCATCTCATGGCTGCATCATTCCAGTTACTTTATCCCTAAATTATAAATGATTGTCCAATATTTTTGTTGGAAAGTTTCCTTTTTCTCATATTAACATAACAGACTCATAAAAGAAACTTATTCGATTCGTAAATTAGATACGTTGTATCCTAATGGCCTTAATACCAATGCACTATATAAAATTGTATAATTTTTTTTTTAAATTGATAAATTGTATATCATTTATAACAATATAATTATATGTATGACTGTTTGTCTTTATTTTATTCTATTATTTAACTTTCTCTCTATATGTACATGACAGAATCCATCACGGTCTCTTCATAATGTAGATAGCATGGACTCGGTGATTAATAGACTTTAGGAAATGTACACACCTTCCAAACATAATAATTATTAATTAATGAAATTACTAAAACATAAAATGGAGACATCTTTGGCACTAAGTATATCTTCAGCGAAGTATCCGACAAATGAAGTACCTGACAAAGTTTTTCAACCTTTAGTTTTTAGCATAATGTTTTAATAGGCAAACGTATACCCGAGTGAACTCTGGATTAAAAGACAATGTCCTTATGCTGGCTTAATCACCGTTTGTTTGTAATACCGTATTCTACAGTCGGTTTTTGGCTGTTAGGTACAGCTAGGTCATTATGGTGATAAGACTGTCACTTTATTCATTTTTCATTTTCATTTCTACCGTAACCTGGCTAGTCGTCGTTAATTCCTGATAAACGACGTAGGTGATAAATACGTGGAAACATGGATGGAGTTACTTTATAAACGACAGGCTAAACATTGTGTCTTTTCTTCAGTTTTAGTCAATAGTATTGGTACAGCTTTTTAACAGTTTTATTATTATTATTATTATTATTATTATTGTTGTTGTTGTTGTTGTTGTTGTTGTTGTTGTTGTTGATTTTGTTATTATTATTACTTTTATTAGTATTATTAGTATTATTAAGGAGGGGGCTGGCTGAAGAAGTTCTGCGGCCAAGGCTCTTCACCGGTTTGAGATAAGAAAAACAGGTGATTGAAAGTTTTAGACATTTATGTACTTGAAGCTTTATAGCATACCTGACATCTACAAGAATAACTACCTAGATATGCACTCCCCACATACATACATACATACATACATACATACATACACCACATCACATCTACTACTACTACTACTACTACTACTACTACTACTAATTCCTACAGCTCCGGCGGCCTAATAGTTAGAGCGTCCGCCTCGGATGCGGGAGGTCGCTGGTTTGAACCCTGGCCGAGTCATACCAACGACTTATAAAAATAGTACTAGCACCTGCCTTGCTTGGTGCTCAGCATTAAGAGGTTAGTGGTAGGACTGGTCAGACTGAGGTCAGGATCATGTGACTGGGTGGGACATCATGCTACATGTCTGCGGCATGATGCCCCAGTGTTAGACATCACTATAAACTGCCACACTGCGAACAGCGTAGCGATATGACTGAAACATTGTTAAAGCTAAGTTAGAAATCCAAATCACACACACACACACACACACACACACACACACACACACACACGCACACCTACGGCTGTTACGTCTAATACATAATTGTACAATATTACGTCTGGTACAGAATCATAACCTCTACAGGCTTAACGCGTTAAAGATGTGGATTCTTTATATTCTACGTGTCTTGTTCAGGTTTACCGAGTTCGGTGTTTAAAGAATGTTTAATGAGTAGAAAATCACATTTGTGCATTTTCTTTTTCTTATTGCACTAGATTCTCACGTCGATAACTCTGAATATTGAATATTAATTTCTATTCAGGTTCATTTCAATGACATTTCAATGATTAGCGATAGATTACAGATTTAGACCAAACTGTTAATGGTTTAATCTCCTACCCAGTGGCGATGCCAAACCGAAGAGTGGTAAAGTTGATGATGCCATGCCACGAAATCTACATTTTTATTTGAATGATTATTTTCTGGGCGTGGAGTGTCTTTATATTCTCCCTGCTTTTTAAGTTAGGAGACAGTACAAAATCGGTAATTTACAGTGAAGCTTGCATTATCGGAATCATTTGATTCGAATTGTCGGTTTATAAGTTGTGAATCAAACACATGCCCTATATTCTAGTCAGCCGTGACTGAGTTTGGCATTTTCCAATCATCCGAAATCCCCATTTTCCAATTATCCGAATTCCCAATTTTCCAATCATCCGAAATCCCCATTTTTCATATACCCGAAATCCCCATTATCCAATTATCCGAAACCCGATTGGTCGAAGTGTATTTATATTGCCCGTTCATCTGGATATTAGGTTTTGAACGAAATTCTGCGCGCTTTTCTTTTGTGGCTTGTCTTCCGGTGGAAATTTTTAACCAGTGGTAAAGATAAAAGTTTCCCTGCCTTTTTTTCCATATCTCTATTTTTCGTATTTACGAAATAAAAGTGAGATTTTAAGGCAAATAACGACATTATTGTTTGGTTTCCACAATCTGAATATCTCAGATATGAACCTGTAGAGTGATGTTAGTATCGCACGAGTTTCACAGATACAGAATGGAGGAGGAAATAAACTCGACTTCTCCCATCGACAAATTTGTACAATCGTACCAGCACCTGCCGGGAGTTAACCTGCAAAAGACTGGTGCACCAGCATGCGAATCACTGAATTTTAATCAAGAAAAAGGGATGAACGTCCAAAGAATGAGCAAATGAGATACTCGAAAGTAGTGTCGTCTTTAAACCTAAGAATATGACGATCATGTAAAAAAAAGTTTTTCAGGAGACAAGTGAGAAAAGGATGTATCAGTACCTCTCGTAAAGCACGAAGAATAGCATAACTTTCAGTAGAGACTGAGGTAATTCCGATGATGTCTTTAAAAACAGGAAGAATTCACATGATTTATGCAGAACTTTACGATGTTTTTAGTACGCAGAATATCAGGGCACGCTGGTAATACAGACACGATTCGATGATAGTGGGTGATTGTAAATAAAATAAAATAAGTGTGAATTTTTGAAAACTTCTATGACGTCAGGTATTCGTTTGAGAAGACACGTACTAAACACTTAAATGAGTGGCAGAATCCACCTCTTTGCAGAGAACGTAGTCAGCTAAGACTGAGTTATCTCCTTTAGCAAGATCGCTAGGCAGAGCCGGATTACCAAACAGGCAGAGTAGGCAGCGGCCTATGGGCTCCACGCCTTTTAAAGGCTCCGCAACAGCGGATCAAAATAATATTGAATTGATTTGATCTTGACGTATTAGGAGATAATTTGCGAGAGGGGGCCCCGAGATTTCGGCTGCTTAGGGGTCTCCACAGGGTTTAATCCGGCACCGTCGCTAGGTGACGTGAGTGGAAGGTAGGGCAAGTGTTGATTGTTGATACTGGCACGTGCCCTGTCCTTGAATTTGCTTTTGATTAAAACAGAGTTTCACGAAATTGTTTAAATAGGAGATTCATGTATATTCATTAATTAAATACGCGACTTTACCAATTTCCATATTTAGCTGGTCAACCATACTCCGTTGTTGGTATTTTTCTTGGATTTAAAAATGGCTCCTTTTAGCGGATTTATATATATTCATAAATGTTGCTTTTTCAAGGCTTTGCATCAAGTTATATTGAAACAAAGTCTATTCCTATTTTAAACACAATTCTTAAATTATTCAACTCTGAGTTTCTCCTCTACAAGTGAATGTCGTTTGTTCACGTAACTTACACGAGATGCGATATTCATATCTTGACGAAACTCTTCAAGAATTGGAGAGCTGCTGTCTGAAATGTTCGCTGAGAACTACGTCATTCCGCCGGTGATCGCGATATCGGAGACAACTGGGGTCAGATCAGGATAAAATGTTTCCGGTCTGGTACGAACCAAGTAGTTCAATCTAAATTTAGAGGTGTTGCTTGGCTGTGCCTTTAGTAAGTACGAAATATGGTCAAGAACTATGTTTTCATAGACTTGGAAATGGAATCAAGACCACCGTAAGCTTTGATCAACCGTCATGAACAAAAAAAAATGCAGTCTAACATCTTACACGTTTTATTGTGTGTTGATGTACTATGATAGCATTGTCACCATAAGGAATCCTCGTCTTACTGGAATGTTGATCTGAGTTCGGCTTGGAGAAATGCATGTAGGTAATATATAGTAAAATAATTGGTGGTCTGACTCCAGCTAGCATCCTCCATCTCGGCGAACGTATGGAATCGCTATACTTTTTCTCCTTGATGCACCGTGCTTATTTGTCTGCTTCGTATGATCCCTGCTTCTCATTCTGCTACACTACTACAATCAAGAGGTAGAGATTTTTGCTAGTTTCCGCCAAATGATATTGGGTTCCCAAATAGACTTGTTACCATCGTATCTGCAAATATGTGAATTTCGTATTTTATGTTCTCAGAAATGACTATTATTCTCGCTCCGTATCTTATGAACTGTTAAGCTATTTTTTGTTTTGTAGGTTAATCCGGGCACATCCATAGATGGCGCTGTGATGGACTATTTTGAGGAGCGAGGACCAGGAGCTCAGTATTTGACTTTGAGGAATGACTCTGGAGCAGGTAAAAGCGGGTGGTTGATATATTACACGGTAGTACTACTCAAGACGCGGAATTCTCTGTAGGCCGGTATGATGACATGTGTCTTGTCTTGGTATTGGCACATCTTCATTGCAATGATGTATGTCTGTATGTATGTACAGTGTGTCAATGCAATCGTTCGTCAGTCAGGTCTCATTTTAATCTGAACTCTTCTACGCCGTTTGAGTGAGGGGGATAATACTTTGTTAATATTTTTATTTTTAATTTTGCTATAATTATTAGATTACAGCAAAGACTTGTAATCTTCCAATCACCATTTGAATGACCTCAGATTAATATTCCCGCGCTTTTGTGAAGAAGGGTAGGTATCATCTTAGTCTGCACATCATCACGTGACTACTTGGGTGTTGACGTAAATAAGCAATGTCGCACAACTACTGCATAAATCAAGGTAGAAAGTTTAAACGTTGGAGTACAATTGGGGGTTGTCTGTGGGTGTGCAAAAAGATTTTAAAATTTTGAAACACCAAAAGGGTGAACTTTGCTCCAGGATATTTTCTTAACCCCAGGGACAGACTCTGGGTCATACCATAGAAACTATTGAGACCCACACGGTGTAAACGTACATACATTTACTGGTCATGAAAAAAAGAATTGATACATACATATTATACACAGCTAAGAAACTCGAAATAGCAGTCTTTTGAATTCTCCACTGCTCCTTATCATTCCAACGATTTTGTCATTTCCGAGTGCAACGGGGAAACTTGCATAAAAATGTTGGGGCTGCAGTCCCTTTGGCTTTGTGAAGTTATGCTGTGCATTTACGAGATCACTTTCAACGTAAACAAAACTAAGTCACTGTATAACGCTTGGTAGATGCTCCAACTACAGATGCATACTATTAAGTTAGGTTACTGTCACATATAATTTTATTAACATAATCTAAAGCAGACATAGTGTTCGACGAAAATATGAGTGAGTGAAATTCTTTATTTTTTTTAAATTGTTTATTTTTCCAGGACATTCCAGAGACTTAATCGATGGTCATGCACAATTCATGCAGGGCGTGCGGCCCGTTATAGGATACAACGGTGCATATGGCTTCCGACGAAACACACCATGGCTTCGGCACAGTCCATCGCCATTCGGCACAGCGAGCCGATCTCCAGCTCACGAGATCACCGTGCAACCACGTCAAGCGACAGTTCAAGCCAAGTGAACACATGGAAACGTCGAGCACTTCTGTGATACTGTTCTTCATCCATTTTTAGTCAAGAAACTCTTGCGTGTAATGTACTGTTTTGATTGAAAGGCCCTAAACTTGTTGTGGCAAATGTTTGATATGAATCTAGATTTTTGGATCATAGTTTTGTAAGGCAATCCAAATTACTGTTCGCATTGAGTGGATAAATCAGGGTGGGCTATTTCACACGTGAAAGTTTCTTGGTTTTAAGTATGTGTGAGATTTAATGTTCTTAAACAGACACTATAATCTAAGATTGTTCTAAAGAAATGTTTAGAGTCTTTCTTCTCAAATACAAACGTACCTCGGAAATTTCTACTGATGTCTTCATAGTACTTAAATGTTTTATTGTATACCTTCGTGAAATAATAACAAAATATTGTCAAAATTAGTATGCCTTCAAATGTCATCGCAATAAAAGCGTTTGCTTTCAGAGAGAAAACAAAAATAATGATTATGTCGGTCACGCGCAGTAAAATATGGGAAAAATAGCCATGTCCTCAATAGTGCAAAGAATAAAAAGAGGAAAAATAACCAAGTCATCGGTTTATACGTAGCAAAAATGGGAAGCAATAAAGATGTCTTCAGTATTGTCAACAGTAAAAGGGGAACAATAGCCATGTCCTCGGGATTGTAAACAGTAAAAAAGGAACAATAGTAATGTCATCAGTATTGTAAACAGTAAAGGAAAGGAACAATGGCTATGTCATCAGTATTGTAAACAGTAAAAGGGGGCACAGTAGCCGTGTCCTCAGCATTGCAAACAGTAAACAAGGGGAAAAAAATAGCCATGTCCTGAATATTGTAAACAGTTAAAAAGAAAAAAAAACATGTCATCAGTATTGTAGACAGTAAAAAAGGGGAAACAAAAGCCATGTCCTCAGTATTGTAAACAGTACAAAGGGAAACAATAGCTATGTCCTCGGTATTGTACACAGTAAAAAGGGAAAATAGCCATGTCCTCAGTACTTCAAACAGTTAAAAGGGAATAATAGCTATGTCCTCATTATGGTAAGCAGTAAAAAAGGAACAATATCCATGGTCTAAATATTGTAAACAGTAAACAAGAAAACAACAGCCATGTCCTCAGTATTGTAAACAGTAAAATTAGGGAAAATAACCATGTCCTCTGTTTTGCAAACAGTAAAAGAGGGAACAATAGAAATGTCCTCGGTTTTGTAAACAGTATAAAAGGAACAATAGCCATGTCCTAAGTCTTGTAAACAGTTAAAAAGGGAACAGATAACCACATCGTCAGTATTACAAACATTCAGGATACATTACAATATATCAGGTGGAATTACGTTATGAAGAAATGGTCTCCAATTTTTCATGAAATTGCCCCGTCACAAATTTGAGATTTATCGTGAGATATTAAGACCATGTAAGGTCAACTCTTGTTAAAAACGATTTTCATTACAACGAAATATTCCTGTTTTATGTTAAAATTGATCTTTATAACCGAGTATTACACTTCAGACTCTGACAAAATTCCCGGTAACAGACAAACATATTTCCTTCAGGCACAGGCATTGATGTCCTGGTAACAATCATGCACATTTTCTTAGGAAATCGACAGAGATACCCCGGTCTCAAACATACACATTTCCCTCATGTCCTTTTTTTCCATAAATATTTGGTCACTCCCTGGGATTTTACTTTTACCAGGAATATGTAAAAATAAGTGCATGTACATATAGGTGTATGTTTTATCTTCAAAAAATAGTCACAAATGTAAAAAATATGATATTTTAAAAGTATTGTTATTGTATTATTCATGAATATTTCAGACTAGTACATTTTGCTCTGAGGACGATAAGATAAGGACGATAGCTGCTTTAAATTCAAGATACGATCGTTACAACGACATGTAAATTCATTATTGTGATTAATAACCCTCGCCTCAACCCCCCCCCAAAAAAAAACCCCCACTGGAGACGAAATTGGTCGTTGTAACGAGGGTTGAATATATTTTAGTTATTTTATGAAGTATTTGCACCATGTGTTACAATGGTTAGTGATGAGTGGTTGCAAGGTATAATGACGTGGCAAATAGTTTTTTCGTATTTTTGTAAGTTTTAAAAGCTTTTTTTGAATGAAAGTTTTTATCTTTGTAGCAAGGAATACTTTTATTTACGCTAAAGATGTCATCCATAAAAATAGTTCCTATTTTGTTTGCAAGGGCATCAACTATTATCTCCTCTGGTTTATACGAAAAGAAAACTGGTATAATAAACTTATTTCTACTTCCTGGAAATTGCTATCAGCCATGATTAATATACTGAATGTCTTTCTTTGTCTCTTCGCTTAATAAGTGTATTGTATACATTTTTAAAAAATACATATGCTTCATATATTTTATTTGTTTGATTCATTTTGTTATTCTAACAATAATGTACCAAACATCCATTCTTATTACTAAATCTATACACTTGGGTTAATAGCATTTGTATCATGCAGGTTGCTTGGTCATAAACGGCAGGATTTAAGAACCATTTTTCTTTATTTCATTTACACATTGAACGTCTTTGTAAAGTGCATATATTTCTTTATTATCAAGATTCATTCACGATTCAAGCTAAGAAAACGCATGTAAGTTTCTAGTTCTAAGGTTTCCTGATTGTTTTTTATAGACAAGTTTCACAATATATAGAAACAGAGCAAATCCAAACATGGAGCAAACGGAATCATTAAGTGTAATGTAATTAAACTGCTGTTACGTCAGTATTAACAACAAAGGTGCTTTTCAGAAGAATTCATACACAACCGACAATATTAACAACAAAGGTGGTATTCAGAAGAATTCATACACAACCAACAATAAGTGACCCAAATAATTATTACTGAAGCCTTTTTGGTGATATAAATTGTCACCTGCCTAGTCACACAGCTTACATAACGCACGATGACGTAATTTGCGGTGTGATTTGGCAACGAACAGTTTATACTATGATAAGAGCATAAAAAACTAGAGAAGACAGTAATTCGTTATCATTGCAATCCTGAACTAACATGCATTTGTTTTTTATTCTCTTGCTTGTTTTTTTTAAAATTTAATTTTATTTTGTATTATTTTGCTTTTCTGAAATTAGCAACTCTGTCGCGTAAGAGTATTCTCCCTTGTTTAGAATCGCAGAAATTCCAGAAGACCGCACGCCGACCAGCTTTCTTGGATGAAACATCAGAGTCATTTAGTAGACTGGAAAAATGGAAAGAAGAATTTGTTTACATATGTGAAGAAATATTAATGACAAACAAAATAAAGCCGATTTTCCCTCTGTTCCTTCAAAATACTACCTGTTATTCTTCAATTACATTCACATAATCTCCATTTCTGCAGACTTTAATTTTTCTATTCAGATTAAATTTCAGGACTGCAAAATAGAATTATTCAATTTAAAGAGGAGAAAACACACACACACACACACACACACACACACACACACACACACACACACACACACACACATCAAAGTTATCGAAGATATCTGGTATACATGTACTTGCTGGAAAATACTGCCCAGCAGCAGGTAGGGTGGACCCTACAACTTTTTGGCTTAATTGTAGAGACCTTATTTTTTGAAATTAAGGGTTCTTACGAAGGCTGTAAAACAAAAGTTTTTGTCTTAATAATGAAAACTTCTCTAATTGACCAGATTTTTTCTGATTTTTTTCACGTACTGGTCACTTAATTTTTTGTCGTCCACCCTCCCTGCTGCTATGAATTAAACAGCCATTATAGATATTATCAATAATGAGTATTGGAGAACCACACTCAGCTAAATTATCTCGAGAGCGACTAGAGGCAATTAAAAAATATCTACCAGTTCGTGATTCTGTTAAGCAACAACTACAATCGCGTCAGGAGTCTCAGGTGGAATTTACAGAATGTACAGAAAAATTATTTAAACCGATTGTCGAACCAACGAAGAAAATTGTTACAGCAACTGAGGCAACACAACGAACTCTTGCAACATTGCCTGCTGATATTGCTGGTCGTATTCAAGCTGCTCAACCACCACCACAAGCACCACTACAAGCAGCTCAACCACAACCACAACCACCAAGAATCAGAATTAAGATAATAGATAAATTTACGCCTGAAGGTATTGCTGCTATCAGGGATCCAAACCAATTATCTGATATTGCCGCGTTTGGATATTATGAAAGAAAAAAATATGTAAAACCAGAATATATTAAATCATTAAGCTCTGCCAATTGGATCAAGGATATATATTGTATTTCTATTGGTATTCCAGAAATCAGATCTAATAAAGATATTATAGATTTTAACAGATTTGATGAGGATATACATAGATATATAAAAGAAACTGAACAAAGCAAATTATTATCACAACCACCACAATTTGAACCATCACCAGTATCATCACCACATCTTAAACTACCATCACTACAAAAACCACTACCACGACTGCAACCACTACTACAACAACACAAGATGCTACATCGATATCAGGAGCTACAACGACAACAAGAACAAGAACGACAAGAAACAATAAAACGATTACGAAAACAACAAAAAACACCAAAAGAAGAATTTGCAACATTACCACCATCATCACAAATTAAATTACCACGATCACAACAACTACAACCAGTTCAAACAACAGGTGAGGAGGAAGAAGAAGTATTTTATGATACTCCTGGCGCAACTGGAAGTGGTCTAGGAAGTGGTCTTATTACTTGCCCCAATAACGTTCTTGGTGATGTCGATCGACTAGAAATTCTCATTGGAGGAAAACGAGCTGGATGTGATGTGATGTGATGTGATTATGATTTTTAACGTAGCTTTAACAAATTTTCAGTCATATCGCTACGATGTCTGCAGTGTGACAGATATAGTGATGTCTAGCACTGGGGCATCATGCCGCAGACATCTAGCATGATGTCCCACCCAGTCACATTATCCTGACACCAGGCCGACCAGTCCTAACACTAACCTCTTAATGCTGAGCGCCAAGCGAGGCAGCTGTTAGTACCATTTTTGTAAGTCTTTGGTATGACTCGACCGGGGATCGAACCCACGACCTCCCGCATCCGAGGCGGACGCTCTAACCACTAGGAAATCATTAATGAAGTAGCTGATATTTGCAAACGATTATTTACAGGCGATATCATGGATATTAATGTATATCGGTCTCTCATTAATGAAATCGCCGATGAGTATCATAGTGATTAAGTATGTAATTAGTGATAAAGTCACTTAACAATAATATGATCATACACAATACTCGTGGACCTACCATGGTCAGGGTAATAAACTCTCGATTACCAGTATACAAAAAGGCCTATGGAGATGGATTAGGTGATGTTGTTCAGGGTTTGTTTAGGAGGATAGCCCCCAAAGCAATACCGATTGCAAAGCAGCTAGGAATGAAAGCTATTGATGTTGTTCGTGAAAAGGGTATAGGCGCTGTTGGTAATCTTGCTAGCAAAGCATTCTCAGCAATTAAAGATAGACTATCACGATTAATACGCAGACCACAAGCGGCCCGACCTCAACCTGTGAAATTGGCCAGCACTGAAGTGATGCCCGCAAATGTAAGTAAAATAATAAATCAAGCAGCTAATCAAAAACTAGCGGAGTTAGCTGATATCCCGATGTCGGAAAAGGAAAAAAATATAACCGCTAGTCTGATAGCAGGAAGTGGTCTCACTTCCCGAAGTGGTCTTCGAGTTAGACGAAGACGATAATAATAAAGATGTTTAAGCGCGTATCTGACCCCGCGTTTGACATGGACGCACCAGTTCTCAAAGATGAGTCTGTGCGCGATTATCAGTATTATTCTTACGACGCACGAATTCCAGATCAGCGTGGACGAATCGAACTACAGGTTCAGGATACAAGTAGGTGTTTCTTACCCGCTGAGGCATTTATTGAAGTCGAAGGTGAAATTTTAAATAACGTTGCTCCTGCAGCACCAGTAGCATACGCCGCTAATGTTAGGGTTGGTGTTGTTAATAATGGTATTATGGCGTTGTTTGATAGCGCTACGTACATGATTGACGGAAAAAATATTGAATCAATCCAGAAGGACGTTGACGTTGCAACGACAATACTAGGCCTTGCGAGATACAGCGACGATTACTCAAGATCAGCTGGTCCATCAATGATGTTTGTCAAGGATACTTCTAACCACTCTGATAACGATCAATATGATATAAGACGACCACAGAATCATGCTGGAAACGCCGATGCGGATGTAGAAAATATGATTATTAATGTTAATCCAAATTTCAACTTAGGATTTGCAGTACGTAAATCAATGTTAAAAGGTGATAGGAGAACATTTTCATGTGCGATTCCACTGTCACATATTTTTGGATTTTGTAGAAATGTCAGAAAAGTCATTTTCGGAGCCAAACATACAGTTGTACTTGTACGAAAAGGCGATGATAATGATGCAATATGGAAACCCATTGGTGATCCTGGTAAAGTAGTACTAACAAAACTTTCCCTGTGGATGCCAGTGATGACTCCCTCAATATCTGAAGAAGACCGGTTGCTATCTTTTATGAGTCAAGGCGGTAAATCAACGTTATCATGGTTAACAACAACCACAGATGCTATCCAGAGTAATATTAATGGTTTATTTACATGGCAAATAGCTTCTCAGCAGGGTGTTTCTGCACCAAGACACATATTTATCACATTACAAGATGTTGCAAGAATAAACAATCAAGATGAAAGTATAATGATATTTGACAAACTTGGTGTTTCTGAGGTTTCATTAAGGATTAATGGACATCAAGAACCATCCGAGGATATATTACTGAATTTTGAAGATAATCATGTAGCACGTGCATATCATCGTCTTATGTCGTTCATGGGTCGTGATCAAAACATTGATACTGGTTTACAAATATCACAGTTAGATTTTACAACGCTGTATCCGATTTATTACTTTTCACTAGAACATTTAGATTTAACCAGACAATCAGTAGTTGATATTCATTTTCGAGCTCGTGTGACTCGAGGAGCTATTGTCAATTACAGAGCAATTGCTGTTATACTCAGCGATAAATCGATGTTACTCGAAGGTGTTGGTGGACGAATGAGAGTTATTGATGCTCCAGTAGAAAACATGTAATTAGATCGTTCATAATATTAATAATGTCATATCATCACGTTAGTGTGAGTCTGACTCCTGGTCAGATTAAAAAACTGCAATCAGCATCAAAAAATAACTATGGAATAAAAATATCGCTAAAGCGAGAACAGATGACCGGTGCAAATAAACTATCGTTGACCGAGCGTCAGTTCAAAAACTTCAATGATGCTAAAAAATCAAATAAAGGCGTCAAACTTAATCTTTCTGCGGGCGCCATCAAAGATATTGCTAAATCGGGTGGTATATTTCCGCTTCTCGCAGCTATACCAGCTTTAAATAGCAGCTGCAGCCCCAGATGTTGCAAAAGCAGCTGCATTAGGCGCTGTTGGAACAGCTGCTGAAATGGCGTTAAAGAAAGCAACCGGACAAGGAATCAAAAAAAAGGGAAGAGGTTTAAGATTACCAGGGACTCCACATTCATGGTACGGAAAGGGTCTAAGATTACCAGGGACTCCACGTTCATGGTACGGAAAGGGTCTAAGACTTCCCGGGACAGTTTACTAATATCACCTATGTCCAATTTTGATTTACTTAATGCTGCTAAGCAATTAAAAATAAAAAATTTCAGAGGTGTTTTTATGCGCGATCAATTACCAAAAAAACCAAACAATATTGAAACCGGTATCATTAATCTCGATAAAAACTCTGGCCCAGGCACGCACTGGGTCGGATATGCAATTGATCCACGTGGAATTATTTATTTCGATTCGTATGGATTAGCACCACCAAAAGAATTTCTTCATTACGTTAGCAATAATACTGCTCCAATCTGGTATTCAACGCTACCAACACAAAAAATAACTGATCCTCCAATATGCGGTCGTGAAACCCTCGCTGTGCTTGATGCTATATCAAAATCAACAGCACCGCCTCATAAAGTCGTGCACGCGTTCACTACACTACGTCATAACACTTAAACTGATATCAGTAAATATAATGGTAGATATTTATGGAAGATCTACTCGCAAAGATAAGGAGAAGTTCGATTTATCTAAATATGCAACTCTTGATCAGCGTAGAAATGAAATCGATGATTTATTAAATATCACAAGTGTGGATCAAAATGAAGTCGTAGTTTTTCAGGACAAACAAGATTAAAAACGAGTAACATACAACTACCAGATGTACTTATACGAATTCCCAACGCGGTTGTTAATAATATCGTTACTTTCACTGATCAGGGTAAAATACAGGATTCCGGTAAATCGGTTAACGATTATGTTAAGAAAACTGGTGATGTATTTACCGGTGACATTATTATGTCAGGAAGAAAAATTACATATCTTGGAAATCCAATCGCAGATACAGACGCAGCAACAAAAAAATACGTCGATGATCAAGAATCCAAATACGTGTCAGTGCGTGGTGGTATAATGCGTGCATTTCTCGACATGAATAATAATGGTATTAATAATCTCAGAACACCAGAAACAGATTTCGACGCTGCAACGAAAAAATACGTCGACGATAGGGAAATTCCAATAACGACTTCGTTAACGACAATCAATAACGGGATTGCTACATTTAGAACTGATTATAATAATCATATACAGACGTTTCTAAATTTTCGTAGAAATGTACACAGATCTATTAATGACTTTTTTGGAACTCCACCAACTGTTATTATTAATCTCGCTGACATTAACACAAAACTCAACGATATCATTAGTGGAATTCCTAACATTATTCAAAAAACTAATCTCGTTAAAATTCCACACGGACGAGCTAACAATATCGTGTACACAGTCGCATCAGGAAAAGCAACATGGTCGCAGGAAAATAACACTTTTAAACACACTGCAGAGGTCACTGGTGTATATAGATTATCTGTGTTTAGCAGTGCAAAATTTACTATATTTACCACATTTCCATGGCGTTATTCAACCGATGATTTTTCTGGAATTGTGTCTATAGTGTTAAATAAAGATGTCGAGGAAACGTTTATGCTGATAGCGGATGATAAAAAGTTAACCGCAGCGACTTATTGGTGGTGCATTGAATTTGTATGTGAAACTCCTCAATTAGTTACCTAGATAACTATAATGAATCAAGAGTCATTTATCGACGTTCAACGTCACAGATACGCTCAAGTATGTGAGTGTCAAACTAAACTAAAAAATATCATCGACGATTACACGATAAAGGTAAAAAAATATCGGCGACGTATGGTTGTTATTGATATAATGGTATACTCGGTTTCTGCTGTTATTGCTGGAACTGGATTATTACTATCAACAATAACGATGACAGCGCCTGCAGTTGTAACAATTATAGTTTCAACGGCAACAACATGTGCAGGTATTTTCAGTATTATCGCTAAGAAAATATCTACATGTACGAATGATAAACTAAACGAGTACATAATGAAATTGCACACAGCAACAGCCGCATACACTAAATTATGCTCGTATATTTCAGCGTATCTCAGTGATGGTAAAATATCCGATGAGGAGTTTGTAACGATAATGAAAACCTACGATGAAGCATTCATAATCGCTAGTGACAATAACGGAAAGATGGAGAATTAAATAATAACGATAATAATAATGTCAGAGTAACGCGAATTACTTCAGCAGATCGTAACTAATACAACGCCGTCAAAAACTACTATGATATCATTAAGTTCAACCAGTCCTGAATTTAGCGTTAACTTTCCAACCGCAATTCCAGCAAAGGAAATAGCATTAGCGCAATTACGAGTTTATTATAGTTGGCCTAATATTAGGTCAAAACCGTTTGGTGGACAACAACCAAATAATTCACTGGTATTTGCGAATAAAAATAAACCAGATGGAACACCTGATTGGCAAGTTGTTGGAATTTCAACGGGCAGTTATCAAATAGAACAGATTAATGATGAATTTCAACGTAGAATTAAATCTATTACAGGGAAAGAATCTAAAATAGCGATCACTGTTCACGAACCAACACTATCAGCAGCGACTGAAATAAATTCTCCTGATTACCTCGTAGATATTTATCAAAGTTCGATTAGATCCGTGTTAGGATGGCCTGATGATCCACCGGTTTATCAAGGACCACTAGAACCACAACGATCTGATTTCGTCACGGATAAAAGAATATTTATACAACTTCCAGAATATCGAAAAGTAGAAGAGGCTTATCCATGGCAAAAATATTTAAGCGAAAAAAGAATTATACATTATATAGACAGAGTAGAAACATATTTTACAGATATAATTAAAGGTAAAAAAGGTGGAATACGTGTACTTGATATTGATTTAATAAATTCATATGCTAATACAATTAAATCTGAACATGAACGTGTATTTAATAATCTACGAAATTTATTTTCAAGTATTAATGTTTATTACAGCGATGATTTAAAAAATCAAATAATTGCCTCAATACAACATTTGAATCAAGTTGCTTCAGACCTAGAATTCATGAATAATGTTCTTGTTAACAGAGAAAAATATTTATATAACCCAAGAACAGATAGATTTGTTGATGATTATATAGTTAATGAAGACGATCCAATTCAGCGTGTTACACTCAATGGTTTATTTACAACAGTATTTCTTAAACATTTCGGAATTACGCAAGAACAGCTACCAATATTCATCATTCCCGGATTTGACTCGTCCGAGTTAAAGAAATCAGTTAATGATTTTATTGATGAACAGTTTAAAAAAATATGTGATTCATGGAGAAAAATAGCCCCACCACCGGTTATACTAAAACACAATAACAATCCCTTTGGTGCCAGACGTCATATATCGCCAGGCATTGTAAATATAACAACAACAATTGCAGTCAATCTGGTATGTGATGTTATTGAAGGTAGCTATCAGGTAGATCTTTCTAAGTCTAGCCAGGCCCAGCAAGGGTACATATTATTCAGTTTTAGCCCGTTGGTCCCTCCCGGTTCGTTAATTGTATCAGAGCCAATTAATCCCGTGTACCTACGAGATCATAATCCGTTATTATCAAAGATACACTTTAAACTTACAGACCAAAATAATAGAATTCTGGACACGAGAAGCGAAGTACTAAATATAAACCTATATGTACGCTCATAGAACGTTATTATAACAAAAAAAAAATATCCAGATGTCTATAATATTATATTCTTTTGTTTACATAAAATCCGTGCATAATCGAAATCTATTATCTAGAAGGCTGTGGCTGCATATTGATTATTCCATAACGGCTGTGCGTAAAGTTATTTTAAGAACATCCGCTATATAACTAAATCAATATCCGCTGTTACGGCTTTACGCATAAACTCAGTGTTATACAGAATTATATATATTTTTTGGAAACTAGAAATATAAAATTCCATTTTTACACAGAAAAATGTGAAGTTTCAGTCCCCACGAACACGATATATATCGTTTTTCGTTAATTATTTAGTGATCTATCTGTTTTTGTAAGTATCGCTGTTAGTGAAGCAGCAGGCAAATATACTTAAATTCAACTGTATTATTGATAAGAGAACGATGGCCGAAATGGTAAGACGGTTGGACGTACATCGAAGCTCTACAGACTCTCGCGTGTTCGAGTCTCCAAAATGCTAAAGATATTATCTTGCATTTGGCGACTGATGCTATTTAATTGGGGGAACCCGGAGCATTTCCTCGAAATCCACAACAGACAAAATACACTCTCCTATCATACACCCTTGAGGGGTGTACCTTTTACACTCCCCGGGGTTTTGTATGGGGGGAGAGTGTACAAAATCTGTTGGACGTAGACAAGATTCCCTCGTCATCACCATTTGTATATATTTCATAACCATACAATCGTCATTGTATATAACCATAATCATCATTGTATATAACCATATAATCATCATTGTATATAACCATTATCATCATTGTATATAACCATATAATCATCTTCATTGCATATAACCATAATCATCATTGTATATAACCATAATCATCATTGTATATAATCATAAATGTGACCTCTGAACTTGCTCGGATGTCAGAAGGCAACCGGGGAGTTCACAAAGGTCAAAATGTGCCGTCCGCAAAAATCAACATCATAACCATCTGTAAATATAATCATTGTTCATGAATCAGTTTATATGTGACCTCTGGTCCTACTAAGATGTTGTTTGACACCTTAGGGGATCACATGGGGTTTGTGTTTCGTCTTTCGGAATTTCCTCTGGTCCTACTAAGATGTTGTTTGACACCTTAGGGGATCACATGGAGATTAATTCAGAATGTTCCTGAACTTGCCAGCATGTTATATGACAAGCTGGGAGTTCATATGGAGTTGTGTTGTGATATATGTTTTGTAAAAAAATATTATTTTTATATTAAATAAACACTTATTATATAATGAATTTTGAAAATATCAATGTCATTGTTTCTGCGATTAAAAAATTACAACATAACGGTATCAATGTATCTGATTATCTTAATGCTGAAAAGATTCTATGTGATTTTGACTCATTACAACAACGAAAGAACGAGAACAGATTCACGCTATCCGCTGATTACAAGTTTATGAAAATTATCCAGCAAGGAATGTTAAAGTCACTGGCAACTGTCACTGATGATCAGGTAAAATTGTTTGTGCCTCTCTCAAACGCTATTGACAAAATCAAGTTAGAATTATCTCATGAATACGAACAGAAAAAGATCATGAACTTTCGAATAAGACAATTAAGAGAGCATTGTGAAAATACGAGTGAAAATACGAGTGAAAA
Organism: Megalonaias nervosa; assembly: GCA_016617855.1. Taxonomy (NCBI): domain Eukaryota; kingdom Metazoa; phylum Mollusca; class Bivalvia; order Unionida; family Unionidae; genus Megalonaias; species Megalonaias nervosa. Next base: position 52,496 of record JAECUM010000876.1, read on the forward strand.
TGATAGCGATAATGATGGACCACTGACTGTAATTATGGCTAAACAAAAACCTTGGCAAAATTGACAGAGTCGAACTATTTGTTTTTGTTAGGAATAGAGAGTTAGATATATTCAAATACTATCCGCTGATTATATGTTTTCGAAAATGCAGATCTAGTAATATTATCAGCTACATGTTGTACCGATCGTGAATTTATGCTAAAATGTTTTGCAGCCACATATATTGATGGAAAAGTAATTTCCCGTCCTGTTTCTGTATTTATAGATTTAATAGATCTTCTTTCAAACTTTTTACATTTTCCAGTATTTCCACGTGCAGAATTCTGACTTTGTGTAATAGCCTGCAGGTTAGATAACTGATTATTCTGGGGATCTCCATCAATATGATCAACTATAAGTCCATCTTTGATCAATCCAAAATGACATTCAAATATGAATTTATGTGAGTAATAATGTTTATTTTTCCCAGCACGAAATCTAAAATAACCAGTATTAGTAATATTACCGACTGGTTTTTTCAATCTACAGTGTCTGATTACACCATCTCGGGATGCTTCATAATTGGTAAGGATTGGATGCGCCACAAACTCGTTTTGCTTCATTATATATATATAATATTATTTGTCTAAATCATTGTTTTGAAATCTAACCAGATAATCTTCTACGGTCTTTATAGGAGAGTCAGTGTTATTTTTTTTGTCATAATATCGTTTTAGTTCTCTGTATTTTTTTCCGCCACATTTTAGACACAATTGAGTTTTTCCTCTGACTCCAACACCACACTGAATACACGGTATTGGTCCTGTACTTCCATTTTTGATACATTGCATATGATAACTACAATCTTGCATCGAAGTATTCACACATGTTCTGTTACACGGAGACGTATAACCGATTTTTAGCCAAGCACATTTGTTTTGTGTTTCAAGCATTATATATACTAAAACTTTAATTTAAATATTTGTTTTAATTATATGGAGGAATTATCCGTTATTGAACCTTCCCCTGCTAGATTCGATCTTGACAGACTATCAGAATATAAACTTAGTACTTCGATGCAAGATCTGGCATTAACGGATGAGGATGTAACCGAACGTATTCGTGAAGCAAAAAAGGAATTTAGTGACGATGGCGCTGCTCATGTATGGTCAACTTTCAGAGTTGGAAATGTTACTAATATGATGAATGACAAACGGGGAAAAGTAATTATTAATCACCTTGATAATCAAAAATATTTTATTTTAATAAAATTTATTGTAAATACAGAAGAAGATATTTGGATTATTCGTGACAAGCTCGATCCAGTCCGTGTGCAGTCCGGGGGTAATATTGTTTTCTGAAATAACAGATCCAAACCTGGAATACTTACTGGCATTGATAAACCGTATTATGAGAAATCGTACCCTGTAACTGCGGTTGTCTATGGAATATTTCCGCTGAATGATAAACCTAATGTTGCAGATCTAAAACCGATGAAAATATCAACCTTGACATCGTCGAGGATAAATTGTGTAGCTGAACGAGTTACAGAACATTTTACAAACGCGATACGTGATAATGGTTTAACTGATTTAAGACGTAAAAAAATAAATATGTGGGCAGAGTCCGTTAAAGATACCGGAGCGTCTATCAAAGATGTCGCTGAGCTAGAAAAGAAACTAAGATTTCCAATAACAGTAAAAACGTTAACCGGAGAGATTTTGTACAAACCGAAGTATACAAAAAATGGAACTCCGATAGATATTATTGATCATAACGCGCACGCATGGACTGCTGCTGTAACAATATTTCCACGAGATAGAACGGTTAAATTTTATGACGGTGATATCTTTGATTTTATTAAAAATATTAGCAAAACCGATCCTGTTTCTGTTTGGTTATTTCAGAGTTCTGAGTATAATCATTATGATCAATTTGTACGACTCAATGGTGATATTTATCGTACAGAATCTCTCCATGAGGAAATGGAACATCTTGCGCTGAAATATACTTCAGACGATGTCAAAGTTAGACAATTATTAAATAATTGTTTTACAGTTCCATCTGTAGCGGCTCATTTCGCTCAGGAGAAAAATTCATGGAAACCAACACGATCGGAATTCCTTGAAGGTGTCAAGAAAAGCTGCATAGAATATGGTCACGGTGGATTATGGAACACCAAATACAACCATAGTGATGTTATCTCGGTTGATATGGTAGCGTGTTATCCTGGGAGTTTTCTTGGATATGGAGAATGTTCTAAATACTTTAAGAGATTTGGACATCCTACACATGACATGACCAAGGTTGCAATAAACGGACCCTTACCAGATTTTGACTTAACAGGATTTGCTCACGTAGAATCATTCGAGTTTAGAGAAGATCTCCATCCAATTATTTATATTTGGTTCGGAAAACATTTTTCAGAGCGACGTTGGGTTCCGATAGTACTATTGCGGTATATGCTTGATGTTGGATTTTTAATATCGTTGAGAGTAACTGAAGCGATTATATCGTATAATTCACAGAAGCAAGTTTGGTTGCCAAAACCGGACAGATTTAATATCGATGATACCAGGAAAGAATTCCCTGATATTGATGAAGATAATATTATTAAAATAAATAAATGCAGGAATAAACATGATGAGAAATTTGCAAAAGATCTTGGTAGAAAAATAATCGGTAAATTTACTCAAGGTGGTTCATACGATCATAAACGAACGTGTACAAGATTGATTATGGACGATGCTGAACTAGATTTTATAATCGCTGATACAACGGAGAAAAATACGTTTATAAACAGATGTAATGCTTATTTATCAGATGTAACGAAACTAGGTACCATTGTGAGCTATCTTGATGGCGAGTCACCTCAGTTTACTCATTTAAGATCTTCGATGTTAGCGTATGTTTCAATAAATCTATTATCGATGATAAATAAATTTCCCCGTCACGCTGTCAGAGTCGCTACGGATTCGTTCTACATAAATAACAAATATACAGATTTGTTAAAACCGCTACTTGGTAATGGTGAATGGGGATCATGGAGAATAAAACAGGAAAATATACTTAATTATTCTGAATCTGCAGATGTTGAAATTGTGGAGACATATTACAAAAATAATAATCAAATATTAAAGTCATCTGCACCATCTGTGTACGATCCTGTATCTAGACATAAAACCGTTTATCTTAATGGGTGTGGAGGGTCAGGTAAAACAACTCGTACGATTAACTTATTTATAAATAATATCTCGGATATGATTGTTTTGACACCGACGCACAAACTTGCTAGAGAAATAAAGCAACGAGGAGTAAAATCGTGTACTTATCACAGTTTCTTTAGATGGTGTGGAGACACATGGACTCCTGAACGAATGGGTGAGAAATATATACCTAAATATATTATATGGGACGAGATATGCACGGTGTCGTTAGAAACACTAAAAACATTTCTTGATTGGTTGTTACTAAAGAATACTGCTGTGATTATGTGCGGCGATAATGGTCAACCACCACCCTTTGTTGGACAGTCTCCACATGAATGGCTGAAGAATAACGTAGATTATTATGAAGAAATAAATGATGACCATAGAGCTATTGATGAACCGCTAAAAGAGCTTAAAAGATTAATCAGACTTCAGCCAGATCAAATACAATGCGAGATTCTGCGTAAAGTAATTCCAGAGACTTCTATGAATGATTTTTGGACTTTATGGAATCCCGCTGATTTGATAGTCGCGAGTAGAAAGATAGTTCGTGATGAACTACAGGATAAATTATTTACGTTACATAAAGAAAAGTTTTCAGATCTACCGGTACCATTATGTTATCGCCCCTCAGACACTCGACGACAGAATATTGATGTTGAAATTCCTGGTGGTGAAATACAGAATCTTGTCTTGAATGATATCGTGTTGGTTGTTGTTGATGTTGTTGAGAGCGCGTTGAACATGGATAAATCGCCATGGACGTTAGGATACGCTATAACAATTCACTCGTCACAGGGATTAACTATAACTGATACTAGAATCTGGATTGTAGATGATCGGATCGAATGGTCGAATTTAGTCTATCTCGCAGTTTCTAGGGTCAGAAGAATATCTCAACTACATAGGGTTATTATGAATTTTATAGAAAATAATGATCAAACTGTTAATAATGACGTAATAAGAAAAAACTATCTGGTTATAAGCAGTGTGACAAAAAAAAAATAATCGTGATTTTGATATTGATGCTGAATTTATTATAAAACTAAAACAACTACAAAATAATCATTGCGCAAGTTGCAACTGTAATATGTCATGGCAGTATTCAAATAATAATCCAAGACAATTTACCGTAGACAGAATTAATAGTGATCTCGGTCATACACGTGATAATGTGATGTTGACCTGTCTCGAGTGTAATCGACGTCGAGGATCTGGACGTTTACAAAATTGAGCTTGGTGGTAATTGTGTATCTGCAGGAATTATTTGTAATTGTTCACGTACAAATCCACGTTGAGGAGCTGTAGAATCTAGTATGTAGATTGGAGGTCTACCAGTGGATCTAACCACGCTAGAAATTTTATGTGTAGTCACGCTCCAGATAGGATCGGTTGCTCTTTTTTTACCACCTTCAAGTTCGCCAGGTTCATATAAATATCTAACTGTAACATTACCTAATACTGGTTGAGAGAAAGATTCACGTCGTATTGGTATATATATTTTTTTGATCGCATTAGAAGGTTTCATGGAAGTTGCACGAGTAATTTCATTATTCAATGCAGCTATCACACTCGGTAATCTTGCAACCCATTCACGAGATCTATCTTTGAAGTCAGTAGATATTTCCTTTGCATATTGGTATCCGAATAACCGCTCGGCAAGTGTTCTATTAAATCGTTCAACGATTGCCTGATCACGATGAATTTCAGTATGTCCTCGTCTGATTTTAACGTTATGTTTCTTCATCAACGATGATACTACTCCAAGAAATTCTTTACCAGGATCAACTTGTAATAACCGTGGCCATCGTAGACCACCACGTTGATAAATGCGCTCAAACGCAGATGCAACTTCAGATGTTGTCTTTGTTGATAATGGCTCCGCTTCTTTATATCTACTCGCAACGTCAACAACAGTCAACGCGTATTTGTACGTGCGTGATTTTCGTCCACGTGTTTTAATGGTATCGTGTGGTAAAAACAAAATATCTGCTTGATGAACTTCATTAGGAACACTAACAGCAAAATGCGCGTAATGAATTTTTTTAGGTGGACTTAGGAAGATTTGCCATATTGCCTGTCGTGCTAACCATGATGCAGCGACATTACGTGAAACTTTTGCTGCTTCGGCGAGTTTACTAATCGCTGCTTTACCTCTCCAGAATCCTCTCGGGGAATAATAAACAGATTCCATTATGATAGTTATATAATTTAATTGCCAGCCCCTAGCACTAGTTTACCTTTCATAGCAGTTTTTACTAGAAAGCTAGCTAATTTTTCTCTGAAAGATTTATTAGGTATAGAATTTAACGCGTGAATCAATTTCACATCTGCGAGATGTCGGTGTTGCAAATCCTTATTTTTATACGCGACATCATGAATGTAACACGCTTGATCAATCTTATTTACTGGATACTCTCCTGGTTTTGGTTGATCTTGATCATCAAGTCGGATATCGAGTCGAGTTCCAGGACCACAATAATTATATCCGGGTAAATGTTTCTCACCGGGATATTTAGCCCATGGAGTTCCTGGTAATTTTCCTAACGAAGCAGCGATATCACCCCCACCTGTCTTTGTTGGAATAAATTTATATTTCTTGGTGCCACATTTCACACACCTGCCTGTAAGTGCACGTCTTTTATTTTTTGTTGTTATTGTCGTTAATTCAGTAGTATCGGTAGGTGCTCTGCATCGAACACAATATAGAATCATATTATTTATTATATGGATATAATTGACTTTTCTGCGACACGAAAACAAGAACCAGTAAAGCACCATCCAGCGCTTCCGAATTCTATCAGAATGATTATAATAGGCCCATCTGGAAGTGGGAAGACGCAATTACTGCTTAATCTAATAATGCGATGGCTGAAGTGGGATAAATTGTATTTAGTAGCGCCATCTGTAGATGATCAGCGATGTTACGAAGTACTTAAAGATTTTAATGAAAACGCAAAATCGTTACATGAAGACAATGTCATAGACTTTATTACTGATATTGATGAAGCGCCATCCGTAGATGATCTAGATGGATTCATTAATAATTTAGTAGTGTATTATGATGTCATGCTGGACAAACAATCAAATCCAGCTAGAATATTTTCACGAGGTAGACATAAAAACACAGACGTGATTTATGTTACACAGCGTTATACACAAATTCCAAAAGTGATCAGGGATAATTGTAACGTTTTAGTTGTGTTTAATGGCGTAGATAATCATACACTGCAAAATATTTATTATACTTGGTGTTCAGGCGACATGGACATGAACAAATTTAAAAATTTCTTTTCAAAAGCACAAGCTGCTCCCTTTGGTTTTGTAGCGATAAATTTACACGATCCAAGGTCAAGATATCGCAACGGACTTGATACAATTTTTGGATAAAAACCATAGCAGCAGAGAGGGTGGACGACAAAAAATTAAGTGACCAGTACGTGAAAAAAATCAGTAAAAATCTGATCAATTAGAGAAGTTTTCATTATTAAGACAAAAACTTTTTTTTTCCAACCTTCGTAGGAACCCTTAATTTCAATAAATAAGGTCTCTACAATTAAGCCAAAAAAGTTGTAGGGTCCACCCTACCTGCTGCTTGCCCTCAAGAAAAGGGAGGCTATCTCTTCAGAGTATCCGATTAGTGTTGGATAAATTACTTCCCGATTTCTCTGGCTGATAGAGACGTGTGTACACAGACCAAGAAGAAGAAAGTTATTAATTTTAATGAATTTAATTGATAGTATTAATTACGATTCCAATGGAGGCTTCACCCCGTATTTATTGATGTTTATTTAATGCATAAGTACAAAACTCCACTGATAGAAGCAGCCATAGTTAACTACACACTAGCTTAGCCAGATTCAGATGGTTAGAAAAGCTGTAATCTTGAGCGGAGCACAGCGCAGAGAACGGCGAAAAATGGAACAAATATAAAATAATTATTATATATTTATCTTCATAATCTAAAACAATGACCGAGACGTAACTTGCTTCGCGACACAGAGTTGTACTGTACTGTATTAAACAATTTTTTGAGCAGTGATAGAGATATTTCAAGACTTTAGCATGAAAGCAACAATGTCCATATCGAGACATAATGACTTTGTTTTTACAAGACTGGATGGGATGAATGTTTGGTCAAAGGCAGTTGTGTAAAATAATTAACGTAAAAAGGTAAAAATGTTTATATGTTGATATCTAATCTTAAACTTCAGCTTGAGATGACATACGTCTCCAGTCCCTGACTATATAAACACTCCCGTTGAAAGTGCCCAATTTCTGAACTTTCCAGATATATAGTATTTATCCTTAAATTGGCTTCCTTGGTAACATAAAAAGTATTGACTTCGGAAATTCTAAGTATCAAAAGGCACACTTTAATGAGGGAAAAGTTAAAGAGTTGCTGGAAAAAGAAAACAGCGAACATGTTTCACCTTACTCAGACAAAATGGCATATGTAGAGGAATAGTTTAAAAGAACTCCGAACGACTAGAATGTGGAAATATTTTACTCAGAAATTAATCTAGAAAATGGAATGACGCTTTACCAGATTTTATCGACCGATATAAGAGCCATGACTCCACCTGAAGCAAGCAAGTAGGATAACAATTTGATTGAACCCGAGATTGAATTGTACTATGTAGACCTGACAGTCACAGATAAAGATTCCTGTACTGATTTCCTTTACAATTTCCTATCCATTTATTTTCATTAAAGTTTTGTAATCAACATAAAGTTGCATATCATAGATGTTGTAGATCCTCCATGCCCTAATGCTCCATTGTTTCTACATTAAGCACATTCTTGGAACTCGGTATCTTTCAAGAATTCATAGTAATCGTGTTTCTTAATACTACTCTGTATGTATTTCATCGTCACGTTTACGGATGACAAGTCATTTATTGGATGACATCAATGCAGCGGGTTCCGATCTGTTTAATAAATCATCATATCCTTTATCCATGAAAAATGCATGGTATTTTACCATTTATTAGTTTCTTCTTTCAACTCTTTTCAACATTGTATATATCATATTGTTTATCCTAAAGTGATAAATCTTTTTTTGTAAAACATGCCCTCCATATCTTCTCCTTCCAAGTCTTATAGTTTGTCAAAAACTGCATCAACAAAGATCACTTAAGTGATTTTAAATATTTCCTCGCTAAATTTAGAAACTAACCCTTTTTAACGATTGAATGATATTTAGAAATGCTGACAGCTTCATATATTTTAAGTTTTTGCTCTCCAAAAGTATCACATGGCATGTAAACAATCAAGCTGATCCATAGATTTCATTTTCCACCCCTCCCCAGTCAGATTGAAAATAAGACCTCCAACATAACAGAAATCTGGCAGACAACGATAAGAGGTGATGTTCTTTTGACCTTTTAATTTATCAATTAAATTACAACTTTCTCATTAATTAAGGCGAAAAACGTTATTCCTCTCAGATCATTTCTAACCTTAATTTTCCAAAACACGACAGGCAAAATTTTCTTTAATGCCATTCCCTTCCCGCTGCATTGATGTCATTCAACAAATGACTTATCAACCGTAAATGTGACGATGGAATATATATATATATATATATATATATATATATATATATATATATATATATATATATATATATATATACTATATATATATATATATATATATATATACTTATATATACTCCATATATATATAGAGAGAGAGAGAGAGAGAGTAGTATTAAGAAACACGATTACTATGAGTTCTTGAAAGATACCGAGTTCCAAGACTGTGCTTAATCTAAAAACAATGGAGTATTAGGGCATGGAGGATCTACAACATCCATGACATGTGACTTTATGTTAATTACAAAACTTGAGGAAAAAGAAACCACATTCAACAACATGACCAGTAAGTAATAAAATCGTATGCACATGAAAGTAAAGGGTGACTCGACTGACTCAATTTTCCTGCAGGGAACTGAAAGACATTAAAGAAGAAATTCATTTAAAAAAGGACATTAGAAAATCCCAAATTGTTTCCAATTACATTTTAGAAACGCCGAACCAAATATGCAATACAAACCATTCTATGAGATTCAAAATAAAGTCAAAAGATAACCAGAATCATATATGTTGATACAAACATACATTTTATTCTAGATGACACTTGTTTTAAACAATATTTTAGGCATCCATAAACCTTCTGTCCTAAAGAATTACCACAAACTAACTCAGAAACCTATTTATATGGGAAAGAGTTTTTGTGTTTCAAATAAAATCCAGTACATTGTGTAGATATAGAGATCTTAAAGATACCGTTTCTCAGATCATTGGTTTTAAATTTAGTGGTAATATGTAGTAAACAAATATTTTACTTTAAAAAATGATAAAGTAACTATGGATGCCGAAGAAGTCCATTTCTATTTTTAAAATTACGAATGCAATGGAGAAAAACGAACAGAACAAATGGAAAAGTACAAGAGATCTTAAACGGTGTCTAAACCAACGACATTAAAATGGCATTGCAGTAGATGAAATGAATAAATCAGAGAGAAAACGAATGATCACGTGAATGTAGAAAACGGCAAGGAGATGATCATTGGATTGTCACAGGAAAGTGTATTACATTCTAAGTTCTTGATTTTGAATAATCGTCTTCATATTTAAAACATGTTATCAAAATCACAAGTAGAACAGCTTACTCTCGTATTACAATTGAGTTTAACATTCCACGAACACCCAGACACTGCATACATATTTAACGAGGCAAAAATCTCTGAAACGTTATATGTTATATGCAAACCACTAAACATTTTTGAATACTAACAAATTATTGACAATGTTTATTCTCTGTACAAAAAAAAAAAGAGCACAGTGTGATATGAGATTTCAACAAAATTAATTAAACTGGTAATAATGGGTATAATGGCCGGTTGTATGATTTCCTACTGTTCCCAGCTTAATATGCTCACTTATCAGTTTTATGTTTGCATTTTGATATTAAATCTGTAGTGCGCATGTGTATCACCTTTACGTGATGAAGAAACCTTAGTACTAGTAACAACACCATTGATTTAAAACATTTTTATTTACTGTGTAACAATTTTAAAAATTCTGCCACATTATGATTGGAGTTACTTCAAAGAAAGTGTACTTGATTAACAATGGGCAAGACATAGAATTGTATACCAAAATTTTGGGGAGCCTGGATTTGTTGATTTATTAGACGCTTGCAAAAGAAATGATGTTATAACCATGCAACATATATTGTTGAACAGTAGAGAACATTGTCAGCTGGTAAATTCAACTCAGGAAGGGATGTTTTTCACCAGATAGCCAAGGAATCATAGGAGTGGGAATAGCAAGATTAATCCAACGTATCAAGATTCTGTAATTTATGTTTAGGTGCACAAAGAGCACTGCTAAAAGGTTGTTTCAAAACTCTAATGCTTGATAAGACTCGGTCAAAACTCGAATAAAGAAATCACTTGGTAAGATTTCAACAATCCAGCCTTCATGGTGTTTTTAGCCACAATCCAGCCTTCACGGCGTTTTTAGCCACAATCCAGCCTTCATGGTGTTTTAAGCCACAACGATTTCTTTTTCTTCTTCTTTGCGATAATCTAGCTCTGTTTTCAGCATGCCCAAAAATATTGGGTGTTGTCTTCAATTGTAAAATAATTTATCATGATATGATATTCTTGCTGTCTATATTAAAATACCGATAATTACATTTTGTATCTAGTGCGTATTTTTTAAAAATATTTCTTAGGATTTTTACAGCTTTCTGCAGACAGGTTAGGTTCAACTAAGCATGATTCAAACTTTGTACCGATTGGAATATGCATAGCCATCTATCGTGTAATAAGATATTTTATACATTTAAACATCTTCAAACATGTCGCCATCATCTGCCATTTAGCTAAGATTTTGTCATTAAATAAATTGAAACAGAAAATATAGGACTTTTGAATTAGAAAGTGTTAAAATAATAAACTACAGAGTTAGAATAATACGAGCAAGAATTGAGATAGCTAATTGCATGGAGATAGCTATTGCAATTCGAAGTTAAATGGAGATAAGCAGCAAAATCGTCAAAGACAAACAGTTGGGAAAATGCGTTGAAAGTTAATCAAGAATAAGTTAAATATTCGCACATGCGAAAGCTGCAAAACATTGTCTAAACTGTCACTGTGAAATTTTAAGCAAATGATTTACTTTGGTTCCAGAATTAATTGAAAGATGATTACGTGACAAAACAAGATATCGGATACTTCACTTGTTTTTTATATTTTAGTCTGCAATTACCCATATCTGCAATGAGTGCTAGTCTAATTAAAACCAGGCATATTAATTTGAAAAGGAGAAAAGTAAGGTGGAAACAGAAAACACAGATTTATTGAAATAGCAGTAGTACCTTCTTATTAGGCACAAAAGTAGATAACTGTTACAGAGCCCCCACTTTGTTGGGGGTGGGTTGTTTTGTTGGTGGAATTGATTGACGGATTGTACCTTCTTACAAGGTGTCCACTGTATTTTGTTATCGTTATCTAGAGGGTGATCGCCTTCCGTGTTATTGCCCTGATCGAGTAAATATTAATATAAAGTGTGAAACTTATCGGTGGAATAGATAGAGATCTGAGCAGATATATAAACAGAATGACACGAGCACCCGTACATGAAAAAACAACAATTTAATCAATTGCATAACAACTGTGATAATACATTACATTAGGAAGCTACACTTCTTTTGAAATAAATCATTCACCGAATTTCAAACACAAATATACTTATATAAATAGCCGATCTGTTTTAAGTGATAGAATTGGTTCATCATAGAATCGAGTGAACAATCGAAGTCATTGCCTTGTACAACTTCATAACCTGCTTATTTCCGGTTCATTCCAACTTCACTGTGGTTGTCCTTCTTGGCCCTTTTCGCTTTTCTTTTCTCTTCTCTCTATTGTCTCGCCTCTTTCGGCCCTCGAACTTTGTGTGGGTAGGTGGATACGTAAGTACGTGATACGTAGTTACTTGAATAAGTAGGACGTGGATACGTTCCGTGGAGCTATTTTCCCCTTTCAAAATAAACAGAGAAGCAACCTAAATTTCCTGTCAGATATCCTACTGGGAATAGATCATTACTCCCCTCTCGTTATGTCAGATATCGTTCTATCGGAATTCAAACAGATACCAAAGACTATCTGGTCAAGCTAAACATGGCAGACCATAAACAAACCTAGTTTCACAAGAGTAATGTACTTCCGAACGGCTATTTCAACCCGATTCACATTATCATCCCAAGAGACATAACAGTTCCGTTCTCGTCTCAATTACACAAATGAATGAATGAAATTCATTACATGGCTTAACTACGTTAATTTCAGTCAATACACACATTCAAGTCTTTAGCATACATGAAATCTCATGTTATGGCTTAACAACGCACTCAAGTCTTTATCATACGTGAGATCATCTAAGGTCGGTAATTCACACGGATTCTCGTAACTCATATCAACTAAGGTAAGGCATGAAATTCTTAGAATACCTATTTTCCTATAACAATCAAGACGCCATATTCAAACAATTCGTCAAACTTATATAAAGAATATCATTGTACGGATTCAGATAGATTAACTCACACAGTTGTATTCATATCAAGAAAATTGATCTACGAATTTAAACAAATAAATTCATGCAAATATAAGCAAATAAATCAAGCAAATCATTATATTGATATCAACGAATTACATGAGATTTCCTCAGATACCTTGTGCTTTCAAGCTTTGCTCGCTTCTACCTCCAGAATCGTGTCCGTCGACTTTCCAGACATCCGGTCTCTTGGATAAATGTTTTACCAGATAATTTCTTCTAAATTCAACCTCGGAGTCTCCTCCGTTTGTTTTCTCTTGCAGAAAAACGTAGACTGACTAAATTTTGCTATGTGACATATTAAACCCAAGAAATTTTGTGTGGGAACCACGCCCCTTATTTAGCGCAACGAATCCGGATTAAATATATCTCCTGCCTTTTATAACTAGGCGCCAAAATTGTAGTCTGCGTGACCTCTAGATTTCCAAGTAATTGATTCTGGAAAATTTCAAAATCTGACATTTCCGATACAAGATTGAAGTTAACCCTCTCCTTCCAGTCTATCTGACTGTTAAATAAACGAATGTTTAATTAAGAATCACTTCTCTCACATGATACAGACATTAAAAATCCGTGCATTATGGCGATTTAGCACGCCCCGGTCCCCATAAATCTAATTAATCGTTCACCTTCCCAAATTAATGTGCTCTTCATAGATCGACAGAAATTTGCACCTTTCAATAACGAAAAATACACAGCTAAAACATTCATCAATACTGAATGCGTGAGCTTTTTTTTTCTTGAATTCGTATCTGTTCTATTTAATTTTTCGACATTCTTCAATAAACCGAATCGAACTTGTATAGGTCGAGGCTTGAGTTGAATTTCGTTCAACTCCTTTAAGGTAAAGAATTTCTAAAAGCGTAAAGTACAATATATGTAATAAAGAACAAACCGGATTCAAGTTTTGTTCTGTGCAGAGCAAAGAACTCGTTGTTGTTGTTGTTGTGGGGTTTAACGTCATTTTTCAGCACAAGATAGGCTCTACATGGCGGCCAGTATTAATGGTGGCGGATGAACCCGGGAAAACCCCGGAAAGAACCACCGACCCACGCGAAGCTACTGGCAAGCTTTCTCACATACCCACATTGGCCGAACCTGAGACTCAAAGAACTTGTTTGTTACGGATTATGAACACGACTTTGCTTAACAGTCACGACGGATTCCAGAGCCAAAACAAAATCGATCTTTCCACCGACTCGGAACACAAGATTTATCTTGTTTTGTGTATTTTTTATCTTCTTTCTTATGTTTTTAAAACGAGAGAGAGAGAGAGAGAGAGAGAGAGAGAGAGAGAGAGAGAGAGAGAGAGAGAGAGAGAGAATACTGCTCATGTATATTCTAGAGAGATGGCGGAGCTTTGGTGCTCCGGCGCGCGTTGCTTCTGAAAATATGAAATTCAGATTAAAACAGATCAAAATAAATAGAAAGAGTAGTAGAGAAACTGGCATTTGTCTGCAATTCAAATCAATCCAATTATCCTGGTTATATCACCTTAAACATATCTAACTGGATTAAAATTTATCTATACAGATGCTCAGTTTGTAATATACTATTCTTTAAACATTTTGTGAAAAATGTGACCTAAATGTGATAGTGATAATTTTGTTGTTTTTTTTTTAACAGATACAAGGTACGGTATAATTTGATTTTCTGGCAGGTAGTGGAAACCGTTGGTTGTGTACATTCCTGTTGTCATTTGTCATATCAAAATATCACAGTGCTATTAAAATACGTTCATTGACTTTTCATCTCATTCCAGATTAAGGATATTACTGAGTTAATGTAGAATACGTTTATTTGATGAAGATGGATTAAATCTGGAAAGGCTAATGATTTAAATATTCCACCACATCATGATTGGAGATCCACCAAGGAAAACAAAACAAAAGTCATATAGCTTGTATTTGAAATTACGTAAGGACATATCTGATTTAAGAAACAAAATAATAATTTTCCGGGGAAAATAAATTTTTGTATTTAGTTGGTGGTACAGCAAGGTTTTGCTGTTTGATTGTCCATGGTTTTCTTTACCATATATGATCTGCTTCCGGCAGACTTTTGCCAGACACATCGTCATCGAAGAGGTATTCTGAAAGAACATTGTTATATTGCCTTTGGAACACATTGCCGTTGGAACACATTACCTTTGGAACACATTGCCTTTGGAACACATTGCTTTTGGACTGATACCATACTGTATCTTTAGAAGGATGATCCTTTCAAAATTGCCATAAATAACATTCCGAACAGATTATTAGTGTTGGTTGTTTTTTATTTTTTATTTTTTATTTTTTCACCTGAATTTTCTTCTGGCACCATGTCTATCACTGATATCCGTTCTAACATAATTCTTTGTGTTCTGATAATTCTGAAAAGTTTTGGTGTATTTGAGATATGTTTCTGTCCATGTTTATCTGCGCTGACACCAAATTTGAAAAATGTTTTTTTTTTTCCAATTTAATGTATCTCTACCGCCATTCGATAGTAAAGTGACTTATCAACCCGACCGCTCTTGTAGGTACTGTCTCTCATTAGAACTTATATACTTCCGAATATGAAAAGCTTGGATATTTCAAAGAAGCAGGAATTGTATTTCTCGTGTAACAGTGGTAAAATTAGGTAAGAATAGTGCATTTGTGAAACTTATGCAAATACGTAATATTTCTGTGTAGAATAAGAAATTAACCACCGAAGTATATACCAATACGATTTATTGAGATTCTCTAAGACTTAGTATCAGTTTTGTTGAGGTTACGCTCAACAGTTTTCAAAAAATTTCACCTGGGACATTCATTTTCTTTAAAATTGTAACCCTATGCAAAATACGAAACTGTAAAGTGCCAACTGACACCACTGTTCGTACTTAACGTGACGTTAAACTCAAGTTCAAATGACGTCATGGTTTTGACTTATCTGCTGAATCACTGTTTGTACTTAACGTGACGTTAAACTCAAGTTCAAATGATGTCATGATTTTAACTTATCTGTTGAATCACTATTTCTACTTTTGACATTTTTCACTTTCATTAAAAGAAAAGGTGCAATATGATTGGTGAATCATAAGATCAACTGAATACAGCCTCGCCCAACATATCTACTTATAAATAAATCTCAGTTTCCATCAGATAAGTGTTACGTTTAGAATAAAACAGCCCCCGTTTCTACTACACTGTAAAAATAGATAAGATTTACATGTATACGTATATTTTATGTTCTCTTTGGTCCGCTAAAAACTGAGCAACTGAAGTGTTTATACCGATAGTGATTATACTGACGTTATGCGTGCAGAGCAAGATTGTTCACTTTAGTCAATTTGGTTTAATAATTTTCAGTGCAGTAATACTAGTATTGTCTTTTCTCCATTTTTTAAAAATATTTCCAATAGCATGACAGAAGGTCTAATTTTTACAAGATGTCTAATATCCCCACAGTCTTTTCAGTTATCTAGTTTTACTGCCCTAGTAAATATAGATTTTGAATTTTTAAAGTGTTGCCGCATTCGTACATGTTTGGTTATTTATTATTATTTATTTATTCAACCAGGCATGAAATGGTTCACTGCCAGAGAGAGAGAGAGAGAGAGAGAGAGAGAGAGAGAGAGAGAGAGAGAGTCCCTACTACTTCTATATAATGGATATCAAAGATACTTGAATATTGTTGAGAATATATTACCTTTAAACTCAGCCATACGGAATATATAGAATACATGTATGATAGGCCATTATGGGAGGTCAGAGGTGATCCTGAACGAATCAAACCTGTATACAGACGGAATGGGAGTTACATAAGTGACATGTATGGAAGCCATTCATCCCCATTTGTGTCTCATCAATTATGCATTGTTGACATATATATTTTTCTTTATTTTATAAATTCATGATTCTTTTCTCACACCATCTACTTACAAGTATGTAAGTTCCATAGATCTTTATGTTCTTAGTAAACTAAAGATATTTGATTTGGGAGTCAGCAAAATGTTTTGCCAAACGTTTTCTACAAATGTTTTGTCAAGATAAAAAATAATTCTTCCAGAATTAGTTTTTGAAACACCAGTTATATTGTCAAAATGTTGATCCAGTTTGAGACAATCTGGAGCATGGAGAATATAAATTTTTCACAGTTACAGTGTTTCTGAACAAATTTTCTTGTCCAAGATATTTTAGGGTGTTCATAGGAGTTTTTAAATTTATCACTTTTAACTCACCTTGATGCTCTTTACAAACACCAGTCCTTTCGATCTCATCACTTGATTCATTCCACAAGTATCTGACAAAAACTTTTTAAGATCATAAAAGATATTATACGGTGGATTTCGTAATGATATTAGTAAGTGAGAAATTTCCGAAACACGTACTGATAATATACGTTCGACAAAACCAATATTTTCCATATGGATTAGCCATTATTTTGCATCAATGTTTCCTCATTCTTTGTTTTTTTTCTTCTGTTATTTTAGTTTCACAGGTTCAGATAAACCTGTAAAATCTCTGTAAAATACACGTTTTGCAATTGAGATTGAGTTCTTCACATAGGCTACGATTGCTACTTCTCATGCTTGCAATACAAATTACTTTTGTTTAATCTGTAGTTACAAAATCTTTACGATAAGCGCCAGAGTCTTTCACAACTATCTGTACTGTCGAGATATTTTAAGTGATTCTTCAGTATCAACCAAGAATTAGTTCATTTCCAAGGTTTACATGTTTGATTCTTTTATTTTTTAAAACATGAGAAACCTTAGAGGACCAGGAATTGTCACCAAGGAGGATTCAGCACCAAAAAAATCGAGATCCACTTACTCGAATGGGATGATGTGTTGCTCTAGTGCGCTAGAAATTGTATAGTTCTACTTTAGAATTGTCGTGTTCGAGACTTTTATTTATTCACTACATGCAATTCATTTGAAAACAAATGACCTGACAAAATACATCCCATTTAATTCACACACACCATCATAAACACATACGTTGGGTAAATTCCCTCATTTATGCCGTCCTAAAAATCTTAGAAATATGTGCACAGCAGGGACCGGCTTTTCTTCCTACATTCTGTACCTAGGTGGGGCGGTGACTCACATTTTATTTTCATTTACACCTGTAGGGTAAAAATAGATTTGTTCCGAGTAATGCTGACACATGCGCATCATTCACACTTGTTTGAATATGGCTGATTTTAGCTATAACGCGACGTAGTGGAGTTAAATTACAGCCAATTCGCTTCTTTAATAGAGAGATTTGTTTGCTTTAGAACAAGCGTAAGTATTTATAGACTTAATTTATACAGATTATCGAGATGTAAAAGGTTACAATTAGATCAGTGGTGTATTTTCAGGAAAGGAATTATTGGGATTCCTGGACAGTGGAAGGAGTTTCCTGCCGTGACCCTGACGCGAAGCCGGTTAATGTTAGAATGAGTTTCTCCTCGTTCAGTCTTGAAATAAATGATGAGTAGAAGTTAGTCAACTCCAGTGCATAGAATTATCACTGGGAGATATTTCAGAATTTGGAAACCATATCATATTGACTTAAAATTTGGTCAGTGGGTATCGAAAATGAGGTGTCCGCCGTCAACAGGGAAAAATCGTGGATATTTTTGGGACGCCCCCAAATTCCACACGTCATTTTTGACGACAACTGAAATTATATCAGCGGCACCCATGACAAAACAACTACGGTTTGGGAAAAATATTGGCTTGACTTGCAGTGATTTATACATGAATTTCACAATAGGGGTAATTCTGTAGTAAAATTCATACAGGTCATGTATGAGCATTTACTCATCGTAAATATAAATAGTTTTAAAGTTTAATACTTACTTCATTTAGTATTAGTCTATTCAATCCTGATTATTGAATGCTCTGCACCTTAATTGTCATCAAGAAACTTGCAGATGAAAAGTATTGATTGCAATGGACTTGCAAAGTGTGGACAAAGTACTAAACTGGTCAAGAAAAGATCATGTCGCATCTAATCGCCACAATACAGGTTAGTGCAAATTTGTTTTATCATGATGCGCAGCTTTCATTGTGACATCACAGTGCGTGACAATCAATCCAGATTGTACTGGATCACATCTATAGGTTGATCTGGTCCAAAGATGTCCATGTACTTTAACATTGATTTTGCCTTAGGTACATCTCTGAGTGTGTAAATAATGACCTTCCAATGATGTATGAGGATCCAAATAAAGTGAATAGTTGCCGTTTAAAGGTATCGAGAATCAAATTCTAAAAGATGTCACCTATTACTGAAATAATATATGTTGAACGTATACATGACTTGTATGACTTTTATTATAATTCTGGCATCATAGAGCCCTTGGTTTTTGTTGTACTTGGGCACTTGCTTTCACTTTTTCAGAAATATATATATATTTATTTTAGTAAAGCATATATAGGTTGATGCATTCTATCACTGCATCACTGCTACTTAGGAAACATCTTTAAAAAAAAAGTTTAAGTATACTTGTTCACTTCTATTCAGTTGCATAAGTAATCAACACGTGAAGCATTGGTCATGGTAAATTATATTTTTTTCTGATTATTGGGTCCGCCAAGGTGCTTTGTATTCTTAGGTGACTTCTTTTGGGATGTACTCTAAATAGAATGGCCTATTTTGAGTGTCACTTAGAATACAGTGACCGTAAATAGCATTATATCATTGTAAATATAAAAATAAAACAGGTTCGGGAAATGTTGCATAAAAACAACACAGTTAATAAATGAAATTTTAAAGTAAATTTATAAATTTAATTATGATCTTTGCATGCTTGAGTTGTATGTGATTCATTATATAAATATAATTTATTATATTACATGTGTATTGGTAGCTTACGACGGTCCATGTAAACTTAAATTGTATGCCCCATGTGTAGAAAGCACTTTTATCAATTTGAAAGGATGACTGGTTTTATTAACTTGCTTTATACTATCACTCTAAGGACCCACACTGAAATAAACTCAGAAGTTTGACAGTATGCCCTTTATGTGCATCCACAAGTTAGGTAATGTTTTTTTATTGAATAGCTTAAGTCATATGACCCATTCAGCTTGTATTGTTTAAATTATGAAGCAGACAACTTGCTGACATTGTGCTCTGCATTATTTTATGAATAAAAAGTAAAAGGATTGGATCTGGATATGGTATGAATGGGATATGGGATTTGATTACTTATCAGAAATTGTTAACCATGATGAGAATTTTTCATCAAATTTATAATTTTTGTTGCTATGTGAACTTCTGCCATTGTGTTTATGAGTTATTCAGACATGATGACTGATGTATGGCAGTGCTCAAATACTGTTTTACTGCTCTGATATGGTGATGGTATATATTCTTTTTGGCAGGATAACCTATTGACCCTTTGTCTGACACCTCGTATTATGTCACATATTTTGATGCACTTAAAAAAAAAACATTTAGCCTGTTAACTGTTGTACATGTCAGCTGCAACAAAATTATATGGCAGACTAATATCAGTGGTACATAGAAAATGCCAGTTTATAGGAAAAATCACATAAACTGATACAGAAACTTAATTTGGCATTTAAGTGCTAAAATAATCAAATGTGGGAAATTTATGATGATATTATGAGAAAATTTCTTACTTGTAATAAACAAAAAGTATTAGATTTAGCTTAGGAACTGTTGCTTTAAAACTTAATTGACAATGTGGGTTTGCAGGGTTGTGATCACTTGATTGTACTGTTTTGATATTTCTAAACTACCTTGCATTCTTAAATCTTTTCTCTAGAGTACAGATAATTAAGAACCAAGACATTAAGGTATAGGAGAAAGATCTTAATTTACTTTCATTGTTGCCACAACCTGTAAATTAAGTATGTTAAATTGGTCAAAGTAAGCTAGATATATGGATTCATATTAAAAGATTTGGAAAATGATTGCTAAAGTAAAACTGCTTATTTGCTATCAGATATATAAGAATAATACTTGGATATTAATAAGAAAAATGGTAGATGCTGTGATTTGATTATTAAACATATGGTACAAGTTTATTTTTCTTGTAAATATTCTCAAATTATAGTAATGGAAGCCACATCCAAAAATCAGTAGCAACAGCTCCATGTGCTGCACATTTAACGTAGCATGGTTACTCTGTTCAAAACAGTGTTACTGATTCAGTTATCCTTTCTGAGTCATGTTGATGTCACATACTGAGTAGCAGAGTGAATGTTGTGATGTGCCCTGTCAGACTAATTAATACTGATTTATAGCAAGACTTACAGATAGAAAATACAAGAATTAGTGAATGAATTTATTTTACATGTTATGCCTCAGTGTTTCAGTTCTCAACTGATACTGAAATGATTTTTGGCCCCCCCCTTCCATATTTCTTAAAAATGGGTGTATTATCACTGCTTCAAAACTATGTTGTCAGAGTGGGCTGGCATGAAATTAGTATTTCTTTTCTTCGTTGGCCGAGTACGGATTTGATTTTATACCTATCAGTGGAGCAGCCATGTGTGTTTCACACCCATTTGTTTTTTTTCCAACACTTTAACTTACGTTAATAAACATGCATATATACTGTTACAGATTAAAGTCTCCATGGTTTAAGTTAAAAACAAATGCAAATCTTAGAAAAGGAATGACTCAGAATGGCCCCTACATTATTGAAACATAACATCCTACAGAAGAGGCTGCCGTTTGTAATAATACAATAATAATAATTGGAGGACCACGACACAGCCAGAAAGTTCCATGTCATATAGGTGAACATTTTGTAAGAAGAGAATAACTGATTGGTAACGGGCATTAATTTTTTTGTTCCATTAACAACTTAAATTTCATTTTGTTGCTTCAGTGTATACAAATGTCAGTCAAGGGTATGATATCTTAACTTGGACATTCCCTTTCTGACATATTTGGGAGTGAAAATTTGAGTTTTTTTAAGGGGTGGGGTTACCATTTTTAAATAAGAATCGTATATGAACAGACCCTTTGTAGTATGTTTCAGTGAATATTTAATGAATAAAGATAAAACTTGTAATTGTGTATCTTCATTGTTGGCAATGCTGCAGTGGTACTTGGGTCTTTCAGGGAATCAAGCTTCTGGGTCAAATTCACCTGTAATTCTCAAAAGGATACACCCTTTCTCTTTGTAATGTATCACCATGATGCACTTTATTGTCCCCTGGGATGCTTCCCTTTCTTATATTTTAGTCAGCTGTGGCAGACCTGCCAGCTTTTACGATTTTGCCTTAAGTCTTATGGAAATGACCCTTAAAATATGGACTTCTGGAATGATGGCACAAATTATGGAAATATGATTGTGGTAAAATCCATATATTGGCTTGTCTCTGATTTGGAACTGGGTTTCATATTTAAATCATTAGAGTTGGTCAGAATATCTCAGATGCTTTAGACTGCCTGTATTTTGTGATGCAAAAACTCTGCATGATCAAGCTGTTGCTTATTTTCTTTAAAGATGGCACCCAGCAATATGTCTGGGTGAAAAGGATGATAAACCTCTTACAAAGTTTTAATAGTACAGACGAATAAAAGAGAATATTCAGATTCCTGGGGGGAACAAAGCGGGAAGGGCAACAATTACAACTGAAAAGAGTTGTAAAAGTGCACTGATGGAAGTTGAAGTCACTCAGTAGTGGGAGACTGGTGGTTATATTGCTGAAATTCTGCAAATTTAGCGTGCAGTATGCTGATCACCAGTACAGGCTTGATCTTCATCAGTCAAATGCTTGTTCTCAGACATTGCTAAAACTAAGCATTAATAGTATTGGCTTACCATATGTTCTTGATGCTACGAGTTTAAGTATGAATTTACTGGTGGAAGGTGAGAATCAACAACAGAATTTGTCTGCTACAAGATGTGTTGGAATGAAGGGCTTCAAATGTCCCAGGTCCAAAAAGGATAGAACTTATGATAAAAATAAATGTTTTTGGACTTTCATTATCAGTGAAAAAAGACTTGATCATGGGTTGAGTATGATGCAAAGAAGTCATCGTTCAGCAGGTACAGCATACCCCGAGTGAGCCAATCATTCAAGTGCATTATTCAAAAGCTCATTAAATCTTATAACTGGCCCATTGATAGCCATTGATAAAACAGGTGAAGAGCTTATTACTTGCATCAGAAAGAATGTTGTTAGTGAATAAAAATACCCCTCTCAGTCATCAAGACCCTGATTGCCTGAGCATTTACAAAGCTGATTAAACAGCCAGTTATTTACTAGTTTGTGAGAGGGACTAGAGCTATTAGATTTCTGTCCAGATGAGACTATTGCACACTGCTTTCTTTTGAGAAAACAAGGCACTTGACAGGTAGACTTCCAAGAGGCAAAGCAATTGTTACCTGTGGTTGACAATCTACCATTAGTCTTGAGTTTCCTCTGACGTTTCCCACCCCATGTTAGACATGTTGAAAACAAAAATGTCTAAGCGAAACAGGAGAGGTCAGAGGAAAATCGACTATCTGCCAAGTGGATTGTTACTTTTGGGGCCAATGACTGTATATAAATTGACTTTCTTTTTTTTTTCTTCCCCCTTTCTGTTTCACTGAACGAGCATTGAATGGCAAATGTTGTTTTGTTTTTTTGGGTGTTTGATTTTGTTTTTATTTGATTTTGAGAACTTTTAGATTTGAAGTTTTAGTTAACTGCAGCACTGAGATTTAAAGAGGATCTACCAATAAAAGGCATGATCATGTGATTTAAAAGTTTTAAAATGTTGGTCTTAGTAAAATATTTACATGATTGAATAAGCAATAGAGTAGTTGTTTGAATTTTGTGTTTGCATTATTTTCCCTCTATGTTAATTTACTGCTGTAAACATTTCATGTCAGACTTGGCAATTACACCGGTCCTAGGCCTGTGTGGACATTGGCAATTTGGGGTCCTACTGGTTCTGGATCAGGGAGTCAAAAACGAAATTTTTTCGAGCCATGATGCTGTAATAATAATAACAGCTATTTAGGTGCACATGATTTAAACATTACATTTTCTAAAGTGATTTTTGATTGCATGGACACCAAGCTTAGTGAAAACATGCATGTTTTAAACAGTTAAATATTGCATAATACAAGCAATCATCCTTTAGCCCTGATGAAAAAAAGTTACTCATATATTGTGTGACTGAATAAATTGTGGAATCCAGGTTTCTGAATGTTGACATTTTTCATATGATAAACATGGCATGGAGGAATTGTATCTGGTAGTGTGGATAATGATGCTTCACAAGCAACTGTCGTTATGATTTACATTAAAATGTCATATAAAGGTAAAAAATTCATATAGCTACCAGTGTCCTTGTGTGAATCACTAACACTGCACAAATTCTGGGCTCTAATTAAGTTTACAAACATCAGCAGATTTTGTCACTTGAAAATAGATGCAATATTTTTTATATGAAATTGATAAAACTTATTGAATAACAGTTATTTTCTTATCTTGTCAATGCATGCAAAACAAGAATTATTTTAATGTATAATGATGTTTGGGGCTATAAAATATTCAGTCAAGATTCTTAGTGCTTTGTCATGCAGTCAGTAGATCAATATTTTACATCAGATCTCTGTTGCTGCCTTCCATTTATTCTCACATGATTTGCCATATCAAATAATTACAGTGGATTGCCTTGAGCAAAGCTCTAGGTACAGGGGGATCATATTGACCTATTTAATCCCCTCTGTTGTCTTTTTTTTAAGAAGACAGGAACTTAATGAAACTGATTTATTTGCTTTGATTCACTGTTTATCTTGTTCTATGCTGCATGCAGTATTAATGAATTTGCTTTGGTCAGTTCATTGAGGTGGATAGTTGCTTAAGATATGTCAACAACAGTACTATGTGACCTTTTGTGCCAACAAATATGATTTTGTCACACAAACTTCCCTTTGGTAAAGTGTACTCATCTTATCCAGTCATCTAATGCAAATTTCTACATGTAGCTGGATCATAACGGTATATGACAATCATAGGTCTTGAAATGACCATAGCCCAGTGGCAATTGTACATTCCTTGATTTTGCCATTGCATGTATAAGTATGTTTAATGGACAGAAATTGCCAGGGGGTCATGACACACTCCAATTATGCTCGTCTCTTGAAGGGTGACTCTCAACCAGAATATATACTTACTAACCTATGCGTAACTCAATCAGAATATGCACTGTGCTAGTGTCCGCATATGGTGGAGCACATTCTTATACACGTAAGTGTAGCAATGTCAGAACTCAGACAGACATTGTATGTTACTATATCTCTATTATATAGCGTTTTGATGATGTTATGCTAGAAAAATTTGTTGACTTGATAAAAAAAATTGTCCTTTATATAACAAATTTTGTTTGTATATTTTAAGGACTTCACCCTTTTAAACTTCATGTTCTTATCACATACATTTTAAAGTACTTTGGCAACTTCAATCTTTTATTTTGTAAGGTGTAAAAGAAAACATTTACTGTTATTTAGAAGGGTTTTATCTTGAAAAATTTGGAAATGTTTGACATTTATATTTTGACTTTGGTAAAACTTTTTTGACCACTTACTTGAAAGGACTACGTATTTATGTTTATTTGGAATAGTTCATCTGTAGGCCATTTTCAGATTTCTTTCCTTTATAATTATAAGCACTAACAGACATGCCAACCCTCCCATTTTTTGTGGGAGACTCCCTGAATTCAACCGCACCTCCTGCATTATTATTTTTTCTCCAGAAAAAATTCGTTTTGTCAACAACAAAAAATCGGAAAAAATTTGTTTCGTTTAATGAAAAATGTTTTGGAAATTCCCCAGCGTGTAAGACCGGAAGTGCGCAGAAGTTCTTTGAAAAGCGCGCAAACTTGAATGCAGATGTTTGGTGATCTCTTCTACAATGTCTAAAAGAAAGGGAGATTCGGATGAAGTTGGAAAGTCAGAAACATATAAAACTTCTTTCCAAGCTTCTTATAGCTTGGAATTGTCATGCCTGACACGTGGAAGTGATAAACATAGTGTTTTGCAAGACGTGCTGTTCATGTTTCAGTGTTGCTGGTGGCAGGCGCGATGATTGTCATCGACATCTCCAGTTTTAATCTTACTGATTATTTTTATGGCCTTAATTGTATGCTGCAAATTGTAATTTGACTGCGAGCATTAAAATTATGATTATATTTAGCGAAATTAGGATACAATGATAGATCAGTTAAATCAGGTACAGTTGAATAAACGACAATTGAATCGATAAACCTGAAGGTAATAAAAATACTAAGACTTCATTATTATTATTATTATTCTTATTATTATTACTATTATTTAGCCGTAAACAGGGATCATCCTGGGCTTCGCCAATGTCGCAAATTGCGATTTTTTTTTTCCTTATTGGCGACAAAATGTACCATCTGGCAATTTTTTTGGCGACAACCTTTGGGCTGTTTAATTTGTTCATACAATCATGGATTTGGAATGGAGAAATTCAAAGAGACCACGAAAGGAAGCCACAAACTTGGATACACAATGCACTGGAATCTATCTGTTACATAAACAAATCCTTTGTTTGTATTGACAAACCTATCTTTACAGTGCATTGTTACATCATAATCCACTTAGGTTGACATCTGACCCGAGTACTGTATGCTGTGATACACTCAATCATGCTACTGGACTATACCTACAATCGACCGATCTCAGAAGACTCGAACAGAAACAGCTACAATTAATTGAACGACGGCTAATCCTTCTGTTGTTTTTTTAAATATAGCAGTAAAATAGTTTTGCTGAAACTTCACAGAAAACTGATTACCTTTGAAGTACCGATTTCTGTTTATAAATACAAAGCAAATGGAAAAAATCTCAATCAGAATTATATACTGTCAACAGTGCAACATTACCATGGGTAAACGTAAGTTAGACGTTGCATGTTCATCATCTCATCCTAAGAGTAAGTTAACAAAATTAACAGCATGTGGATTTAGTGCAAATTCATCAGACAACACAGTCACTGAACCTGATGGTATACCTGGCAGTCCAACATCATCTACATGTAGTGATGGTAGTAATGCTTCAAGTGCAACACCACATCATGATGAACGGGTCAAAAGTTACCGAAAATTTCTTGACAGGTGGAAACTTGGGCATCTGTGGCTGAGATATGATACAAAGTTAAAGCAGATGTTCTGTGATATATGTATCAAGGCACAAGTTGTCAATTCATTTACAACTGCCTGTGATATTTTGAAGAAGGAGTGTGTCACCAAACATGAATCCAGGCGGGGTAAGTAATATATGTTAATTTTGCTCATTGATCTTTTACTTTGCTGTCAATCCTGTGTTACAACTGCAGGGACTTAAACTACGCAACAAGAAATAGCAAAACAAACAAGTTTTGCATAGTTGAAAATAATTTATTTCTCAAAATACAGGAGTGAAAGAATTAAATTAACTTACAGCATGGTGACTGAATTCCTATTTCCTAAAAGTTCTATCAATTCTAATAGTTCCAAGAAATCCGAATACGTTCCAATGAAACATGCCCCTTCTGTGTTGAAGTTTCAAATGTACAGAATGAATTAATTAATTTCCAAAGAATTCAAATAGTCGTTGAATAAATTTAGTTAATACCGTACAGTTATTCTAGCATGTCATGCAAAAAAATAAATCTTTTCAAAAGCCAAGTCAGGAGATTGAATCTGAAAACGCGCAGATTGTGACCTACCATTGGGAAGCTTTTTTGCGGCATATTTAAGCATTGTTTTCACTAAATATTCTCCAATTTTTCGGGTCCAATACACGTGAAATTCTCAAAAAGGACACACCGTTTCTCCCTGTGGAGTGTGTTATTTGCTCCCCCCACGTGCCCCCATTTCATATTCTATACAATAGTTGATGGTTAGACTTAAGCCTCTTCGACATACTTCAAAGAAACTGCCTGTTCAACAGTGAGTGAAAGCACTATAAATTGATTGACAAATAAACCGTGCCCTTTTTTGTTATGACTAACAGTGCCTAAAATGGGTGTAAATTAATGTTAACAGTTCAGATGTTGTCTCAAGCTACCATACATGTGATAACTATTTCCCACATTTTATATCCCACCATTTATTTCCTTATTGTTAACTAGTATATGCATATAACACTGTTGACTCAATAGCAAATTTTTTCCGAATTGGTTTTTTTGGGGGGGGGGGCACATATGCTATGTGATATGTTTCTTCACTCCTTCTTTTAATTTAATGATGGTAGTTAATGCTTATATATATGGTACATTAATGCCAGGTGTTGACTCGTGTGTAAGTTTCATTGGTGGGAATGGAGATCCTAGTTTGCTTATCAAGAAAATTCTACAGCATTCAGTGATCATTCTTGGGATTTAGGAAGCAATTCGCTATAAGCAAAGCATGTAAAGCACGGCAAAAATAAATTTCTGAATTCCTGGTTGACAGAGATGTATTTTGTGAAGCTAGCCATAAAAAAGGGGGGGGGCATTTAATTACTGAATGCATGAACTCGACGGTCGCATTATACGTCACTTATCTTACATTGCAAAGTATGTTCTTAGGGTTTTAGTATTAAAATGTCATTAACTAAAGTTCCTTACAAAACTGTTATTTGGAAAATAATATACATAATATAGATTTGTTTAATACATGATGTTTCTATTTAAAAAATGAGCGAGACACTGTAGATGTCGGGAAAGTAGATATTTTACATTTGATAATGCATTTTTTTTTTCAGGTGACAACAGTCATACCTATGCACTAACGGTGATGCTGGATGCAAAGACCATGGAAGTAGCGAAGATCGCTGCTATTAGTAAAAGTAAAAACGCCATTATTAGTGGCATGAGGAACACTTTCTTTGCGGCTTACTAAGTTCTCAGGAATGGTAAGGTGTATAGAGGTGTTAAGGGCTTGATTCAGTTGGCAGTGAGATCCAGGCTAACATATCCTTGCGCATCTGTGGCTGCTGAGACTACTGGTGTCATCTGTCAGCACTGTAGACTGAACGTGGATTCAGTAAGATGAACCTCATAAAAACTGACATCAGAAATAAACTCGCCATCTCAACTCTAGAGAATTTAATGAGAATCAGCATCTACAGATGCGAAGAATTAGACTTTGAAACTGCATTCAACAAGTGGGCAGCCTAAAAT
Source organism: Megalonaias nervosa (assembly GCA_016617855.1). NCBI lineage: Eukaryota > Metazoa > Mollusca > Bivalvia > Unionida > Unionidae > Megalonaias > Megalonaias nervosa. The sequence continues at coordinate 81,421 of JAECUM010000876.1, forward strand.
TGCGATGGATCATCATGTGACATTCTATAACATTTTAATAGTGCAAAACAGTCATGTAATGATTTATTTTGTAATATTATACCTGTATTGCTTGTTGTCAATAAAGTAATAAGTATCCCATCTTTTTCAGTTTTCATTGCCTATTACATTAGACTTGGAAAAATATGCACTACTTGTTCTGGCGACATTTTTTGAAAATTGGCGACAAAATATTGAGATTAGCTTTTTTTTTGGCGACAACTTTTTAAAAGCCAGGACCATCCCTGCATAAACCCGAAATGTACTTTAACAATTTAGATTTATCAGTTCTTTCCGAAGAACTGCATCTACTTGCCTAAGATATATAGTAAGATCAGGAAGAGAAACAAATACTTAATTGTGCCTGAAGTTTTAATAAAAAGTAAGAAACATTAAATGCAATTCATTTTTGTGAATGAATGCAATTTATATTTTGTTTTCTTTTGTTTCTGAATCAGTATTTTAAATTCCATGTATTTTATTTCACAGGCACCTAACATCTGCACAGACAAAGAGAAACACCCAGGATGTGTCAAATTTTTTCAGACTTGTGGAGTCATCTCTTAAAGAAGCTGTGACCAAAGCTGAAGCACTTTTTACTGGGTTTCTCATTGAACATAATATCCCTCTATCTGCAGCCGATCATGCAGGTGCCCTTTTCAAGGCTATGTTCCTGCATCCATCCCATTCAGCATACGACATCATTAAAAAATATCAGTGTAGACAAACAAAGACATGTATTGTTAAGGAACTGGCAGCAGTTTCTACAGAAACTTTAGTTCAGATAATGAAAAGTGGGTCATTTAGCATTGCTACAGATGGTAGCAATGACAGGGGAGACAAGTTATACCCACTTGTTGTTTGCTATAGTGAAAATGGAAATACAAGAACGAAACTTCTAACATTGTTGGAGTGCACAGAAAAGGGAACAGGGGAAAACATTGCAAAAATGATTGACAACAAATTTGAGGAAAAAGGCATCCCTTGGAGGAATTGCATTGCATTCACTACAGACAATGCCAGTGTTATGATAGGAATGAAGAGTGGTGCCTATGGAATTTTGCTGCAAAAGCAGCCAGAGTTATATGCAACTGGTTGCATTTGTCATTGACTCCACTTGGCTTGTGAATGGGCTTGCAAGGAGCTTACTGTTACTGTAGAATCGTTCTTTCTTGACATTTATTACTACATGGAAAAGAGCACCAATAGGATGCATGCATTCATACACTGCCAAGAAGAAGCAGGTGTTGATATCACTAAGGTGTGCAAGCATGGCAGTACTAGGTGGCTGTCTCTTGGAAAAACGACAAAATGGGTACTCAAGCAGTGGGATCCAATAACAGCCTTCTCTAAGGCAGAGTGCGAAGAGAAGTCTGCCAGTAAAGTAGTCAAAACAAGACAAAGTGTGGAAGCCAGCCACTCTAGGAAGCAGAGAGTTCTGGAAAATTTAAGGTCCAGGACTTTTAAGTTGAACCTCCTCTTCTTGGACTTCATCATTCCCTTTTTTGACATGGTGAATCTTGAGCTGCAGTCAGAAGAACCAATGATCCACAAACATGCTGCTCAGATAAAAGAGCTTATCAAGCAGATTATGGCCATGTTTGTGAAACCTTCTGCCATGATCCGCAAGGATACAGAATCTGTTGACTTCCGGATTTGGTACAACATCAAGAATGATGAAGAAATAATGATTGGTCAAGCAGCTCGGAGCTTCATGCAGGAATGTAAAATTCCTAAAGAAAAGGCTGACTCGTTCTTTACCTCAATAAAAGCCTTCTTTACAACAGCATGTAACTATCTAATTAAGCATTGAAATATTTCAGAACCTCATCTTAAAAATGCGGTTGTAGCAGATGTGACAAAGAGGCCCTTCATCAGCTTCGCAATGCTGGATTTCTTTGTGAAGCAGTTTCCAGCAATCATGCCTACAGGAGCTTCACTGGATCAGCTGTAGATGCAGTTTTCTCTATACCCGGTTGAAGAACTACCTCCTGGAATGCTGGAGCCTGATTTAGCAGGTGCCATGGACCAAACTTGGATGAAGATTGGTGAGATAAGAGATAGCATGGGTCAAGCAAAATTTGAACTTTTTGCCAAAGTGATGAGTCATATCCTCCCCATTCCTCATAGCAATGCATCCTGTGAAAGAATATTTAGTTTTGTGAGGAAGAATAGGACTGACTTCAGGAGCAGTATGAAAATTGAGACACTAGAAAGTCTTCTTCTTGTTAAACAAGAAGGTATTGTTTGCTCAGAGAGACAGTTTGACAAAGTTATGCTTAAAAGATGCAAAGGAGCAATAACCATGTCTCTCCAGGAGTAGTGTTAATTGATGTTCTTCACTGTTAAGTTTTGTTTTGTTATTTATATATTGTTATTTATTATCTAAAAATAAACCATTTTAGAATTGAATTAGTACATGTTTATTTGAAAACCATTTACTTTTTGTAAACGCATTCAGCATGTTTCTCCTTTGATGAAATCCTCACAGCAATAATTGAAATCTCCCTGGAAAATTTTGAAAATCTCCCTAGAGGACTCTTGGTGGGGTTGGCACATCTGCACTAAACTTCTACTAGGCACTAAATAGCGAGGAATATGCAGACATGCCATTAAACGGCACATACATACCTGCCTACCTACCTACCTACCAAACTAAATACATTTTCTTACGGTTATGGAAAATATAATAACTTATGTCTAGTCATACTTTTACAACATATTTCAGTACAGGTACTGTAGAAAGATACAAAAAGGTAGTATACATGCATGTACATACAGTAAGAATTCTAGTATGAATGAAACATTTTTAGTTCCACAACAAGGAAGATATTTTGGACTAGTGTGGAAATCAAAAACAATATATGCTTTTATACTGTTTGTATAAATGGTGCTATACATGTCCTTTTGGTTATACTTAGATGAATAGTCCATAAAAAAACCCCAGAAAATCACAAAATGCAGTTTAATGTAGCAAAAATCTTTGGTAAGAATGGTTTCCATGTGCCTTTTGTTTTCCCCATGGTAAAAGTGTATATATCAAACCTGTAGACCCTGTGAGACATACTGTTAAATGTATTGTGGAACTTGAGAAACCAGAATTTGACAAAACCAATCTTGTCCCAGTATGTTGTTCATTTGCTTCTTTAGAATGTTTTGGGTTCTTCAAATTTGTTGTACTCACCTTGATGGAACCTCTTTCTAGCAATCACTTTGGCATCTGTGAGCATGTCTATCCATACTTTCATTCACTCCCAGGATTCTTGTTGGTGTTAGTTTTGTACTTTTCTGTTATATCAATGCAGTTTTATCTCACCCTCTTGGGATTTATCATAGAGTTTCAGTATGCACGTATCTTTATGTAGCTGAATTAAGTGTTATCATTATGGATGCTTAGGGATGGCTCAACATGCAGGTCTTGTCCAGCTGTTTGTTATAGAAAGTATTATTATATTTCATTTTCCATCACTTGTGAATTCTGATTTACTGCTGGTAATTTGCACTTAAATTATCAGTATACCGCCCAGTAATCCGTATAGTGTGTGGTCCCAACCTGTAGCTGTAACTTCCAGACTTGTTATCTCTAATCAGCGCTGGATATTATTTTGTGGCATGATATTGTTTGCAATAATTAATAACTTTTAAATATGTGGACAAACCAGTTATTGTTCCAATATCGCTGCTTCCTCATTCCTCATTTTGACATTTTTTAGCATTCTTATCCTGAAACAATTATGTGTAGATATGCAAATAGCAGTCAACATAATTTTAGATAAAACAAATTAATTTTATTCTATTTTCTAATTTCATTTTTGATCTTACATTTAAAGGTTATTTTCTGTACGCAGAGTAGAATTCTGTGATGAATTTGTTTTGCATGTAGAGGTATATATATATGTCTTGTTACATTTCAGCTTTTAGAAGAAAATAAGCAGTAATTTTCAGAATGATTTTAAATTTACTTATTTACATGTATATCTTTACTTATTTACATATACAATATTAAAAGATACCTGGACAAATAGCATTACAATTGTTTTATAGCTTGAACTCTTTCTCGCTCATAGTCAAACGCAATGTATGATGAAATGTTGGTAATTTGACAATACCAGCCAACTTTAAATGCCTCTGAAATTATCTGGTCTGAACCATAGCTTGTTTTTCTCAAGCTCAGCAGTATATATATATATATATATATATATATATATATATATATATATATATATATTCTCTTTTATCTGCAATGTTTTTCTCATAACATTCAGAATGCAAACATCAGCTTAAAGCTGTGATAAATGTCTGGTTATAACACACTATCCCTCTTATCAAGGAAGTGAGTAAGTGAGGATACTTACAGTGGTATTTCAAGCAGAATTTTAATTTCATATAATTTTGACTTGTGCATGGGTTCTCACATTTAGATGGTGGAAAGTGAAAGTTAAAGGCCACATTTATTTACATATTGGCATCGTACCATCCATCATCGCCTATAAGTTGGATTCAACTGCAGGCTGCATATATCTAGATCTGATGTTGTATAATGCATCTGCAGGTCAGATTTTGTGCAGTTTATTAGGATTAATAAGTAGAGTCAGCCAGCACTTTATGCCATGGAAGATCAGGTTTGCGTTGTTTGCAATTAGACCCCAGTTTGTGTCGTGTACAGAAAATTATATTCTTTTCACAATTTTCAAAACTAAAAGTTCAGGACCAAAATGTTTTTCTTTCATATACCTGTATGTTGTTTAGCTGCATTTGGATAACCTGAGGAGCCATGGTGACTTGGTGGTGAGTGTGCCAGACTTGTAACTTCAATTCTTACTATTAGGTCAGCCCATAGCAGCTCCTGTGTGTTTTCGGCACATCACTTTCCTTCAGTTGCCTCTGCACTAAATAACCTACTTGTGTTGATGTGCCATAATACCTCAATCCAAATCAAACTAAAGTCTTCAGGATTCAGTAATTTAAATTACATGTGGCAATAGCAAGTATGATTGTAATTTGCTTCTTAAAAATAATATTGCTGTTCATAGGAGATGCCAAGAATAAATATGTAGACTAAATCTTCAGAAATTTGTATAAATATGGATGAAGCTGTATACAGTGTTGTAATGGGATGAAATAGATCAATAAAATAAAGTTGAACTCTACTCCGCTTAATTTTTTTCACACTGTAATGGTGGCCACTTGTGAGATGGAAGCTTTCACTACACATTACATGTATTTATGAGACAACTGTAGAGGCTGCTTGTCTTTACCGCTTTGATCACAATTTCAAAATCTAAAGCTTACAGACTTTTTACTAAAAAGACCTGAATTTAGATATTCTCAGGGGCGACATGAATTGTGCTTCCTTGCTATAGATGATATGGGGATGGAAATGCAGTTTGCTTAGTAGTGTATTCATTGACATGTTCAAGACAAATTGTAAAAACACAAAGAATGCAATGAATTTGGTCTCATCTGACAGAAAGCATGAACTTTAACAACATGCTAAAATTCCACAATTGCCCTTAAGCTTAGACTGTTCTACCATGGATGACTGCTGAACATTGAAGCTTCGCTATGGCTAAAGAAGCTATCTTGGTCATAAAGGTGATCAAAGTATTGATTCTTGTATTGTCACATAGGTATTAATCACTAAAAATTAAATTAGGTTTAATATTAATGAATATGTACTTGTAATTCTGTCATTATATACATGCTTTAGAAAGGGAATATTTTGATATGCTCCGTCTATCCCTCTCTAAAAACATTTGGTGGAAAATCATTAAAGTTTTGTCAAGTTGTTGTCCACATAGTAAACACAGGCAAGAGAGGTTTGATTTTTGGTGCATGTGCTTGAGTCCTAGGGAGGAGCTCGGTGGTAAAACACACCAAAAATAGCAATTATCATGATGTTTAAATTTATTTTTTTTACCAGACTTTGAACATACATTTTGTAGGAGGAGGCAACATATGTAACAGATTTTGGGTTATGACCCTTGGGTCAGTCAGGTGGTTTGTTTGGTTTAGTAGGGGCATTAATAAAAGTATGGAGATTTTTTTATGTGGCAAGTTGTGGAAGTCACTTTAGTTATCTATACTTAAATACATAAGTGCATTTCATGGAAAAGTTCCTGAAACATACAAGAACTTTCTGCTGATGTAATGATAGCTGTTAAGTACTGATTTTGTTCAACATTTCCAGAATCAGAAGAAAAGATGCATTATACCGGAGTATTTTTATACGATGTTCAGACAAAATTAGCTGAAGCTCATGACATTCATATACAACCAAATGTTTATTTGTGCACTGCAGATTCTGTGGCAGCCAAGTATGTTTTATTCACCAGGGTTTGCTTACTATTTATTTGTAGGTAATCACAGCAGCTCAGAAGGAAGTTATCAGAGCTAGACACAACTAGACACCTAGTGAGAGGAATAAACATGGCATCAGAACAAGATGAAGGTTTGTGCTATGTTGACTGAAGTGACCTTGGAGTTTAATCTTTCAGATGTATTTCTCTTCATGGGGAGGGTGCCAGCTTCATAGATTTGATTGTAATGTTCTTGAGACCTTTTTTTTCCAAAATGATTTGTAAACCGCATTAGGTCACTTCAGTCTTTAGTTGATTATTAGCAACATAAAATGTTTATATTTCCTCTTATTTGTTTATTGGTAATAATTTTATTGCAGATAGTTGCTGTTCATATAGATGAAGTTTTCATGGTGTTCGTTGCCTGCCGTATTTATCCAAAAATGTATGCATGCATATTTTTTTTAATTTATTAGGCCAAGTCAGCTTGCAGAAAAGTTTTGGTAGTCATTCATCTTGGCCTGTTACAGTGTGACCGTGCTATAACATGATGTTTGGGGGGGTATCATAAAATGTGACTGTTATGTACTGAACTGTGCTATAACCAACTATCCAGGTCGGCTGAAAAATCATGATGTGGCCACCTCAAAAATGGCAGTGTGTGTGGTGTGTGTGTGTGTGTGTGATATAAATTTCATATGGCTATATTATTTTTGTCTGAAAAACTGATTGATTTTCGGCATTTTTCTGTTATCATGTTTGCTGTCCTTGAATCGTTGACTTGTTAACACATAAATCTCTTGCTAATTGTGATTGTTTAACACCATAATTAATCCTGTCCAGGGCTTCAGACATTTCCCTGTACAATTATCAATTGTAAATGCTCACTAATTAACACTTCTAAACCTATTTGTTAGGTTCAGATACTCATTTAGATACTTGTATTTTAGCTAAAATTTATTTTGGCACAGAACTTCAACAAATTGGTGAAATTGTAAAATTTCAGGAAGCATGCCATAGTTGTGTTATATTTGAATTCATACACAGTCTTGTCCCCAAAGTAATATTATAATTTGTACTTTTAAGAAAATTTTTGTTTCTTTGTATGAGAAAAAACATGTATATGAAATTTCAGGAGCCACACCACATTTGTGTTCAATTCGAATTCATACATGATCTCTTCCCCAGAATGATAATAAACATTTTGTACCTTATTTCTTGTACTTAGAAAATAATATGTAATTTTTCACTTAAAAAAAAAGTATATGAAATTTCAGGAGCGATGCCACAATTGTGTTAGGGGGCACTGATAGGCCGAGTGGGCTAGAGCGCTCACCATATTGGATCATTGCCATCTCACCTCTGTCTGTGTGGGTTCGAGTCATGGGTTCAGCTAATGTGGGTATGTGAGAAAGCTTGCCAGTAGCTTCTCATGGGTCGGTGGTTCTTTCCGGGGTTTTCCCAGGTTCTTCCACCACCATTTATACTGACCACCATGTATAGCCTATCTTGTGTTGAAAAATGGAGTTAAACCCTACAACAACAATTGTGTTACATCCAAATTAGTGTTTATATTACACATGCACATTGCACAGATGCTGCAGTATCTGTTTTGCATGGTTGAGTTAAAATGTTGTAACAAAAGGTTAGACCCCAGATAATTTTAGGCAAGTTCAATCTGGGTTCTTGTCAAGTCTATCATGGACAGTTCAAACACCTGCTACGTCTTGAACTTTCCACTCATTAATATGAGGTGAAGGTGCATTTGATTAACCAGGCTTGTTATACCTCTGGAAGCCATATTTCTGCTCCAATTTTGGTCAGACTTGAAATATAAGCTTGTATTATTATTATTATGATCTTGGACAGATTTAATAATGAACAAGATACATGGATATTAATGAGATAATCTTGAATCTGGTTGGCTGACTTTGCATCCACTTTGGAGGTTTGATTTCTAGACACTTTACATATTCCTTTTGCATGAAAAACATGGACAAAGTAAAATTTTAATATTGACTATGACCACAGTGCAGTAGCTTACATCGTTTCACATCTTTCCTGTGAATAAGTTAACTAGATAAATCAGATGTAGACCTAACTCTAAATAGAGAGATATAGAGTTCTGGTTTTCTCAAAATTTATGCCTAAGCTAGGAAATAGAAGCAAGCAAACTATATTTGATGGTGCTTGATGTTTCAGCTTTGTTGTAAAATAAAATCTGAAATTGTTTTATTGCAACTTAATTATCAGAGAGAGAGAGAGAGGGAGGGATTAGTCTTTGGAAAGAAAATCCAAGCCCTGCTACTGTCACCCCCCCCCATATCCCCACGTGAAAATCAGATAGTTGGTCCTTTGCAATACACATAGATTAGTCCATATTACTTAAGAATCTAGCTGGTTCAAAGTTGTGTATATTAACCTGGTGGACACATGGTGTTGTTGACAGTGTATAGTATATTAACCTGGTGGGCACATGATATTGTTGACAGTGCATAGTATATTAACCTGGTGGACACATGCTGTTGTTGACAGTGTTTAGTATATTAACCTGTTTGACACATGCTATTGTTGACAGTGTATAGTATACTAATAGCAACCCTGGTCTAACATGGACAAGGTGCCAATTTACCTGGAAGTCTGATGAAACTGTTGACCAAGTGTAGAATTTTCAGTGCAGCATCAATACATGTTATCTGATTGTAACACATTTTATATATTGTAAAAGCTAATAAAATTATCTATAATGGGCATGTTTTCTTTTTATATTTGATGCTATATTAATGGAATTATTACTTTATAATCATTGAAAGGAACAGATTTCACGCGTCATCGGAAATAAGCATTGATCATGCTGGGGTTGCGTGACACCTCTCTTCTTTGTTACGAAATGCAGGTTATTAAAACTTCATGAATATTCATGAAATTTTCAATTCAATCAGAGGAGATGTAAACAATTCGGTCAGTGGTTGTAGCACGTACCCATGATATTCCTACACAAAGAAATAATCTCTCAAACTTTACACAGATTTGACCAAACATTTGGCAATTTAAATAAATGCATCATATATCATCACAATTGGCATATTCCAAGCTTTATTTTGATACCAAATTTATATACCGGAAACGTTTATAAACCAACTGCAACATGCATCAAATTTGTAAAACATTTGAATCTCCCCGTGTCGACATTGTCTGCCATATGTGAATTTTCTAACAGCTGATAACGATGTCAAGTTTTCCACAACTGATGTTCCAAAACTAAACTTATTATTAATTTCGTACAAATTGGTGTGCCAGAAGAACATGGCAAGATGAATTCTTTTTATAGTTTTTATCGCATTAACGCTTGTTGTACGGTTTAGACAGTATACAGTCGCAAAATGAAATGATTTTTTATTGTCCATATATATCATTAGCAAGAAGATGATTAATTTTTCAAATGGTATCTCATTTGCTTGTTCAGATATAATATACAGAATCAGATTAAAGGATTGAAAAGGAAGATCAAATGTGTGCTCCTTCCCTTTCCAGATTTTTTTAAATTCCAGTTTTTGCACACAATTTAAAAACAAGACAATATATTCAGTAATAATAATAATAATAATAATAATCATGATGACAACTATCACTATTAAGTACTGGCAAAACAGGACAATGGTGATTTCTTAGTAAACATTTATCATGAAAAAAAAAAAAAAAGTCCAATTTGGAACCTTAATCAAGAATTAGGGTTCAGTGCAATTCAATTTCAGATAACAGATGAAGATCACCATGTAGCTGAAGTGGGTCAATGAGACGGATGTGTAGAAAACAATCAATTAAACATAATAAATTAGAAGTGTGTTGATGTTTTTTTTTACATAATATGCACGTTGACATGGAAAAAAGCCTGATTTTTGCTACTTGAAAATGTTGCAACCTTCAAAATGCAGCTTGTACTGAAAAAAGTTAATTTCGAACTTTGGATTGTAAATCACTCTGACGTGGGTGATCTTCGTGCTTTGGCAGTTCAAATGTCAATCAGTAATGTAAACCAGCCCCGTCTGCAGTGGAATGGCATGCTGAATCTGGTTGCCATTTGTAGGGCCTTTACCCTAGACCAGGGGTCTCAAACATGCTGGCTGCGTGTGAGATCACAAAGGTGGTGCAGGCCTTGGGCCATCGAAAATGCGCTTATGCGGCTGTCAGGGCGGTTCGAGTTTGAGACCACTGCCCTACACCATGGAGCAAGCATCGAGGGGAATAATTGCCCCTGTGATGTGTGGAAATCTGAAAAATTACATGAGCTGTACTGAAGCTTTGGACATACTTTACCTAAACAAGTTTGGCTTTGATAACAAGAAGCCAAGGTAGATTTTATTTTTTTCTTTTTATTGGTTTTAACAGCACTTTCAACACATTATTGGCTATATCATGCCAAGGAAATGAAAATTAAGTGCCTTTCCCATGGACACACTGAGGCCAACCCGAGTTGGTATGGGCAGGTATCAAACCTGTGACTCTTGGATTACAAGTCCAACCCTCTATCAACTGAGCTACCACAGCTACCAAACCATGTTGGAGTTTGGTACAAAAAACCATATATACTGTACATATACTAACCAAGCATACTTACTCATGTGAATATACATATAGATAGTTATAGTTATACCAGATTCAGGTACATGTAATTAGTAGGGAGTTTCATCTACTTGCATCCCATTCATCTCTAGAATTCTAGAGAGCAACACTAATGTTTTACCACCTGTTAATTAAGGGCAACAGATTGCCTTCCCAGAAGGTATATTACATCAAGCAAAATAATGTAATTGTAGCACTGGGACTTAGGATAAGTATGATGGTAAAAATAAGAGAAAAAACTTTGTTCACTCAGTCTTTAGGAAGGTTTTGCACTGATAGAGAGATGCTGTTATTATCACTTTTTTGGGGAGCTTCAAGTGGTTGAATTGCTACATAAGCAAGTGAAGTTTTTTGTACAATCAATGGCTATTACATATGCTGCTTTGGTTTCTCAGTGAAAATCCCTAAGTTCATGTACACATTAAGTATTAATTATCCACAAGCTTTTTAAAGCTTTGGGAATGTTGTGAGATCCTTTGTTCATTCATCAGCCTGTCCATCTGTCTCAGACAGATGGGCCAACTGATGAATGAACAGATTGTCTCACAGTTCAGGAGAAGCTGTTAAATCTTTTTTGTTTCTGCATAGTAACTATAGTTTTATGTCATCTGTCTTTACTGAACTTTGGAGATGGCTTGCAATACAAGTATTAAGAATTAGCCGATTGATATGGGAGTTTAAAGGTAACATGTCAAGCTCTACATCACAGACCTGCTCCAAACTTTGTTGAAGGCTTGTATTTGGGATAAGAAAGAAGTCAATTGATTTTTGGGATTTAAAAAGTTAGAGATCATGGTCGCACTGTGACATGGTCAAACATGTAATAAAAAGCCACACATGTAACTGGTATGAGGTCACAACCCCAGGATTATGGTACATTGTAGCAATTGCAACATAAAAAGCCATGATCCATCCTACTTTAAAATTTTATTTGCACATTTTAAATTTTAAGTTGACATAATTAATGGTTGAAGGGTAAACAAGGTGAAGGTTATAGTTAAGCCAGAAAAAAGTAAACTATTAAATAGAGAGCATACACATAATTTTAATAGTTTATCTTAGTGTGTTGGGTGGGGGGACTGTCAGTAGTTGTAATCAGCTTCAGGCTAGCATTCATGTTTACTTTTTGAAGTTCTGTCTACATTTTGCTTGGCCACATATTTACTGTTAAAGGTCCTTAAGCTTCAATTTTTCTGATTTTAGTTTATTTTAATACTTGTACAACTCCAACCATATCTGATATCTGCAGCTATGATAGTTCTGCTAATAGCAATTTCACTGCAAAGGAACTTCCATATTTGCTTCCATGTTTGTGTTTTCCAAGCCCATACCATCAGCTGAGTTTGATAGCACAGGTCAGGTAATAGACTGGTCCTTGTATGCTCTGAGTTTGGTTATTTGTCAGATGTAAAGATGGTAATTTAATTTAGGAACCAGCACTCATTCAGTCAGAAACAGATTTCATTGCAGATTTAAATTGATAACTTGGTAATTAGCACAAATTGGCATTCTCTGTTTTCAGTGAGAATAGAAAGATGGAAATTATCAGTCAATAAAGTATTCTTCAATTTATAGATGTACATTCTGCACATTGACACATGCACTTTCTGGTGTAGTCTGAAGTCAGAATATTGATCTAATTATCCAATTAACCTTATTGATGATGCCATCAATGCAGCTGTTGACCTGGTTATTTAAACATTAAGCTTGGAAGGGTTTGATGATGAACAGGACGAGCTTGCTTTTTTTCGGACAGCAGTAACTTCATCATATCAGGAATATACAGTAATATGCAAAAGAAAATTCAAGTGACATTCTTCCTACACTGCAGATGAGATTGGAGATCTATATGTTACAATTATATTAAATACAATTAATTACTTTTTACCTTCAAATTAGTTTCCAAAACAAATTTAGTATGAACATGCTTACACCATCATTGTTGTTTCTAGTGCTGTGTTTTGACTATTTTATACCAAAAACTGCCAATGTTTGGCCTCTTCGAATTGGTTTTAGGTCGCTTCAGATTTTTCTTAATGAAAACCCTGCACCAGATGGTAACCACTTCTGATAATTGTGATTTGCCAAACACCAGTTTATAGGTAGAAAAAATCGCAACCATTTAGCTTGCAACGTGGACATCTACATAATGTGTATGATGGCTTTTGCAATCTGATCCCTATGGTCACCATAGGAAAGGAATGGTGCTGAGAATTAGAGACAGGTTTAAGAATATGCAATGAAAGGCATGGTGATTTTGCAATGGTGAGCCTTTACAGTTTTTCTTGTCAGTTTCCCATGATGTGCATACTTAAACAAAACTTCACTCCAAGACATTATTTTGCATGTGGTTTAGTGCCTACAGAAATTGAAGTATGGAATCATGGTGGAAGGTTATGATCACTTTTGTAGATTGCATATAATGGGTTCATTATTTCCATTGTATAACAGGTTGTTGGGTGCTTTTAAGGGGATTAAGATCAGTCAGGTAAAACAATTTACCATATATACTTGCTTTTAAGTCTGAACTAACAGATCCGGGTCTCTCTAGTTTATTAAGACTAATCAGTAGAGCAAGCAACCTAAGCCACGATCTGCTGCATATTTGGGTCTGTGTTTGCAGTTACACAAGACTTGCATATTTTTCTTCATATGGTTCTTCCTCCTGAAGAATGATGTTACAGATCACTCATACTTTTCTGTTGAGTTTAACAGCAGCAGGTGGTTGAGTGTCCATAGGAGGATAAATGTGGTAGACTTAATAGAAGTAATTGTATATACATAGTTATAGGTAAATAAGTACAGTGGCAAAATGCACAGACCCAGATCTTCATTCAAGTAATGTACCAGCAGATCTAGGTTTATGCATTTTGTTAGAACTCATTAAATCAAACAACATATTCTCATCTGCTAGCACAGTAAGCATCTGTGTGTATATATGGTATCTACTTGCTAGAAATTATGACTGCATAACTGACAGAACTTGGAGATATGGACTGTTGGTAATGGGATCATAGAATTCTGTATGGAAGCCATCTGGATAGTTTCATGCTAGTTCTGTTGGCTCTGTGTAAAGATGTACCATACAGTATGTATAAATCAATAGTTGTACCTTTCAAGTACCTTGGACATTTTCACAGTACATGTTACTGTCACTTTTGAAAAAACAAAACCTGTAAAGTATTAAACTTGTTTGACATAATTCTGTTATCTACCATTCTTGGTCTCTCAGTGGTCATTGTGTTGGACTTGTGACCTGAAGACCAAACCATATATCAACTTGGTTTGGCTACCATGGTGGGTCCATGGGCAAGGTACTTTACTCCAGTTGCCTTAGCATGAATTAACCTTTCTGTGTTGCTGCATCTTAACAATCATCAACCAGAACAATGGTTTAACAGGGTGATCATTTTGGTTGTACACCCCCTCCCCAATTTTTTCAAAATTGTGCATCTGGACTTAATAAATAGTATATTGCCCATTATTACAAATGGTAGTACATTGCCCATTAGTAAAAGTAGTAGTATTTTGCCTATTAGTAAATATAGTAGTATATTGCCCATAATTGATAAAAATAGTATATTGCCCATTAGTAAAAATAGTCTAAACATAATTAATAATAATACTGAAAGAGCTGGCTGGCTGTTGATAATGTTCATGGTGGTAAATTTATCACATCATATTGAAACAGAGGCTGATGGCAGTTCAGCTGTTCAAAATTTCAAGGTCTGTATGTTGGAAAGCTTTCTTAAGACAGTTTGGTAATGATTTAGGCATTTTTAGCACGAGTTATCTTTCTAGTTACGCTGTACAAAAAATAGTAATATAATACAAACTTGAAAAATCCTTGAATTTGTGTGGCTGCCATAAAATTCCTTGAATTTTAAAAATAAAATGGTTTTATCTATGAAAAGTCCTTCAGAGTGTTGAAAAAGCTGAATTTTTCCAAAAACTCTCAAATTTATTTTGGGCATTACAAAACATTGGAACTGAATAAAATATATCAGGTTTTTTTTAAGTAAGAAGTTTTGTTATTTACATTTATACAAAAATAATGGACAAGTCACTTAAAATGGGATAAAATTGGGTGTAATAAAATGTGACACCACTGGAGTGAACTGCATTTACTGTGTATTCAAAATGAGAACATGACCCAATTTAAAATTGAGTGAAAGTGTTAAAGGGTGACAAACACAAGGCTATGAATCTTTTCAACATTACATGTAAACTTGTCTTATATGTTAATACCAACCACAAGAGAATCACATGATTAGATTTGTTTGCTATCATCATGCACTCATTTTTCGGAGCATGATAGCAAGAAATATATGTTATTTTTTCTATTTTTGTACCATTGTATTCCATGGTAAATAAAGTAGGATATGGAGAAAATTCAGTCTCCATAAGGAAAATACTCCTTGAAAACTGCTAGCAGTTCTTGAAAACTCATTGCAGTGTGCTTTGAAAGACCGTTAATAGAAGGCTGTACTGACTCTGAGGTAGGTACAAGTCTGTACTACAGGGGTCAGCAACCTATTTTACATAGTGTGCCACTTTTTCTGGATTAATTACAAAATGAATGAGCACGTGCCACCAGTAAGAGAGTAGCACTTAAAGTTGAGATTTTTGGCTGCAATTCGTGTGCCACACAAAACCTCTTGACATGTCATCTTGTGGCATGTAAGCCGTAGGTTGTTAACCTCGATGTACTAACTCTGAGGCAGGTTTTATACCACATCTTCACCATAACATTCATCAAATGAACAAAGATTGAAGTCCCAATTACTCTATTGCACAAATTGTCAACCTCATTACCCATACTGTCTATTTAAAACTTTCTTTGATCCCAATAGGGTTTTACTGTACGAGTCCATGTTAGTGTTATAATTTGTACATTTGTATAACATACTATCCCTCTCTCATTCTCCTGTTATTTTATGCATTTCATACTCTTAAAATTAACACAGTTTTGTCATAAAATGTCTTATTCTACTAAGTTCTGCTTTTTCAGAAATTGTGATGACTCCTTCAAAGAAGGGCAAAGCCACTCACATTCGGATCGAGAGACAGAGAAAGGTGTTAGATTTGGATGAAAAAGTGGCTCATGTTGGCGGTGGACAGAACAAAGGTCTTGTCATACAGAAGCAGCAGGATACAGGTAAATTTTTGTCCAGTACTGGGATGCCATCCTGATGCCAAGTATTGCCATATTTACTCTTTTATAATTCTGGTTCAGCAGCAAAGAAAATAAACTCTGATACGCTGCTATATAATGCACTGGCAGATTAAGGCCTGTGTTGTTTGTTCAACTGATTAGTCCTAACAAACTGCACAGACCCAGATATGCTGGTATGTTATGCACAGTGCTCAAAGAAAATTTTGTTTTAGACACAGGCCCAGGGCTGGTGACAATAAAAAAAATTGCAAGCCCAGACTCAAATTCAGCAAGCCTGGACTATAATTAAACACCTCTGTCCAGTATGAGTAACACTTTATCAACACAAATAACAGTGTAATCACAACCATGTGCTTATTATTGTCTTTCTTTTGATCTATTCCATTACTAAAATCATCCTGAAAAGCGTGGGTCAATTAATAGTAGGGGTGAAACGATCCATCAATATATCGATGCATCAGTATTTTTGCTGAAACGATACACATATCAATACAAGAGACGGAGAATCAATACAAAACTATACTTACCGTATGCATGTTATTTTAGTCTTCAGCAGTCAGGAATAATTATTATTAATTGCCTTGTTATTCTGTAAAATTATAGTCTATCTGAAACAGCATTTGCAGTCACAGGCACTCATGTATATTAGTAAAAACGAAAAACATTATTTGAGAATACCCACTCGCCGTCTACAAGTTAACACAAAGTGACATGGTTTGTAATCTGCCCCCCCCCCCAATTTCATGCTAATTATCTTAGCCCAGAAGTATGTTCAGCATATACTATAAGTTCCAAACGTGTTCCACATGTATAATGAAGTACTTTACTCATCATTTAATTAACCACTTTCATGCAAAGTTTATACTTTGAATTGTATCTTGACTGCTTTGGTTGATTTGAAAGCTGTGCTACGGGTGTGTTGCACATTGAGATATGTTACACTGAATTCTCATTTGTGGTTATTGCTTGTTCTGCTTCAGGTTCAAGAATAACCACTAATCAAAAATCAATATAGCTTATTCACTGTGTGATAAACAGGAAGTATTGGCAGAGCAAAAGAGAGACTTCGCAGGAAAGTCATTAGTTACATCAAGTACTTAAGCGGAGATGCTGTCAGGATGTGCCATTGCATGAATCGTGCAAAATTTATACAAATTCACGCTTAGAGAACAGTGAAACACAAAAACTCCCGCAAATTTGTTGAAAGTCCACATATGAAAATGTGCTTGGTGAAGTATACAATTTTTATTTAACCGTTCTTGTCGAGACATTTGTTTTTGGAGGTAGCAGCTGTTTCACGTCTGGGTTCTTCAAGCATGACATGAATGGTTGTGAAACTAAATTTAATTAGAACAATGTGCCCAGGAATAAAAATTATTGTGTTGTTTGAACCATTCATGAAGAAAGTTTTACAAATATGTGTTTAAAATATGGGCTTCCTAGAACACCCAAAATGTCTTATTCCTGGCATGTTTTCATTACGATTTCATTCAGCAAATACTTGCTGATGATAGTGATGATGACAGTAATTTGTAAAGTTATGAAGCATATCAGATTATTGGAGCTGGAAAAGTGTTAATGGAGACACCAGTGGGTGATTTTGAGCCCAAAATGGCATTAAATATGAGTCAGATGTATATGCTGGATGGACAAAAAATAGATGGCATGACCCTTTCAGTGGTATTTTGAAATTAAATGTACAAAGGGCAAAATACTGAGCCGAATTAAATTACAGACAATTTAAAAGTATAATGCACTCTTCATTGTTTTAATTAATGATACTCGCCTTGTGGATCATGTGCTACAAAACCAGATACATGTATCCATATCAGGGTTAAGATAAATTGAATAAAATAAGGGTTGCAAAATGCAATTAAGAAATAAAGATATTTATTTTAATATCTCTATCTGCACAAGCATCGATTGACTAAATATCCTTATACAGCATTATGGAACAGATAAGAAATTTGGTGTAGTAGTCAGTAAACTACCGATTTAACAAAGGAAGTTCATGTCAGTGAAAAATCCTGTTTTGGAGCAGATGTATCCAAAAGATAATATCTGTGATCTCTGGAAAATTGTACATAATAGTCACAAAGATCAATTTCCCAACATATTAAAGCTGGCAAAGCTAGCTATGTATATGCCCCTTCAGAAATAAGAACAGAACGATACTGATACAAAGAAAAGGAGCAGAGTAACTCAGAATTAATTAACAGATTAATTCTTATACAACTAGAGGTGACATCTGTCAAAGATGTTGATTTCATTAGAGCTATAAGAAAGTGGAGCAGGAAGAAAGAGAGACAGATATTGAAGTTTAGATAAATATTGACCTCTGACCATTTCTTCCTCCCTGCCCTTTTTCTTAGATAAATGGGGAGGTCTCCCTTAAGATAAAACCCTGTCATTATCTCTCCTTAAATGTACATGGGAAAACAAATTTGGAATTTCTCTTTTTTATGCCGAAATATTTAACCAGTGAATGAAGGTGCTGATGGAATAAATGAAATTAGCATAGAATGAGCGATGGGGCAGATTTCAAATTGCTCAAGTTTATCACCTTGTGTAAGTTAAAAGAAAATTGTAGAAGAGGACTGGGTGTAGTCAATAGTTTTCCTTCTTCACTAACAAATACAAGTACCTATGGCTGCAGCAGTATTTTGCTTCTGCAGGAAATAAAATGTAAAAGTTTTGTTTTTGGTATTCAACCTTATTCCCATGCCTGGATTTGTTCTAGGTGAGATTTTCTTTGCACGAGGAAATTGCATTATTTCTTCTGTTTGAAGATAACATTGTAATGTTTTCCAAGTGTAACTGAGACCTGAAATTGGTAATAATGTTTTCAAATCATTCATGTTGTACAAAATAAAGGGAGTTAAATTGAGCCACCATTACATGGCATAAAATGTTGGATAAAACTAACTGCAGCTAACAGGTAGTCTGTTTGAAAACATTGTTGATATCTTCTCATCAATGAGAATTGCATATAAATTTACGATAACTATATGTCTGTCTGCAGTCTGCATATTGGAAATACAACCAAGAATGTCAACATACATGCAGGGGCACCACCTACCTTCCAGAGATGGAAAGACCATCAAGTTCATATGTGTACTGATATGTATTGTATCGCAGGCTGCGTACCATGAATCATATCAATACGCAGCACAGGTGTATCATTTCACCCCTAATTAATAGTTATTGTTTTAACAAGATTAAGATAACGAATAATAATAGAGAGAACTAATTGGAATGTTTAATTCAGCATGTTGAATATGTGACATACAGGTTGTGTTCCTCTCTCGACAGACATGGTACACATAGGAATGGAATATGTCGATATGTTGTTTGCCGTATATGCAAAGAATTAAATGTACTGCCCTCACATTTTTTTCCTGGCATGCTTCACAAAGCAAAACTCCATCAACCAAGAGTTCTGAAATTGTTTCTGCTTGCTTTGCTTACTAAATCTCCTTCAAAAATGAATCACACATAAACACTATTCAGACAACTGAAATAAACATGCTTTCTGTTTTAAATTGGGGTAAAATCCGACTTCAGAGAGACATTGCCATTGTTCACAAACTTGTCAGTAATCTTTTATACAGATGGCTTAAACATTTTCATTCAGGGCATTGATATGTAATAGCTTTTGTTCATCTACACGCATCTAGCATCTGTTTGATTTACCTATATTGGGTTGTTCCACTTTGTGTTACCATTACAAATTAGCACAGTGGGCTCACCCACTGCAGTCTTCAAACAATCTTGCTGGTATTGTGAGAACATTAAGTAATACATAAAATGGTGGTCTATACCTGACCTCTTTACATTTAATTGCCTTAATTTAAACTGACTGAAGTATAGTTTTACATCAGCTCCAGTCATGACTGTTCATGTTTTACATGTAATCGGGCATATACTGAAGTGGGGATTTTTGTTCTCTTTTTGAAGATTCCTGAAAACTGTATTTTTCTACACATGTCTGTGCCAGGGATTTGGGGAGCAAAAATCATGTTTTTAGCCTGACACGCTATGTTATGGCAGGTCAACATCTTGAAAAAAAAAAACATTTCTGCATTTCATTAGCAGGTTCAAAGTTTTCTCATGTGAATTAGATTTTTTAACAAGCCTGACAGGCATCTCACTTAAAATACAGGAGGGGCCTGATCTGCAATTAGAGGAGCCCCAGGTGTCAGGCTGTCAAAGTTTTTTAGCACTGGTGCAGCTGCTGATCTGGCTCCATGCAGTTTGCAATTGGATCCAATGTATACACAAGTATATGCAGTATTGCCACTTGAATAGAAATGATATAATTTACAGCAGACTAGAAGTTGTTAAAAATAGTGTCAGTCAGATCTGATCTTTTTGTCACTTACCCATATTTTCTTTTGAATACGAAGGAAAGACTTCGATGCCATTACTTGAAGATCTTAAGAGCTTTTGATAAGCAGTGTAATTGCATATGTTATGCAAACATATGGACTAAGAAGGCATAGAGAATGTTTTTAATACATTAAAAATGACACAAGACAATTTAAAGCATATGGTATAAAGTTGTTAACATGTTGCTTCTGTCATAAGCACAGTCTCTGTTTAATGATGGCAAATTAGATCAGTGTAAATCATGCCTTTGGGTCAAGTTAAAGATGTGTCATGTGCATTTGAAATCCTGGAACTTGATAGCTATGGGAACTCTTAAGTCGAACCATATAATCAAATGCTTCTTGAATTAGTCTTGGTCACAAAGCCGTTTGGCATATTCCAAAATGCATGATCAATGTATTTTGGAATACATTGATCTAATGCATGATCACTGTCGGGGCCTCGAGTGGCCGAGTGGTCTAAAGTGCTCTCCGTTACGGATCACTGCCATCTCACCTCTGTCTGCGTGGGTTCGAATCTTGGGCTCGGCCAATGTGGTTATGTGAGAAAGCTTGCTGGTAGCTTCTCGTGGGTCGGTGGTTCTTTCTGGGTTCTTCCAGGTTCTTCCTCCACCATTAATACTGGCCGCCATGTATAGCCTATCTTGTGCTGAAAAATGGTGTTAAACCCTATAACAACAACAACAACAACAACATGATCAATGTCTTAAAGGTTAAAACTCATACTTTAATAATAAGTTCGTGTTTTGCTGTGTTCACAAAATACCAAATCAGAATATAAAAAGAACATCCTAAACCTTGAAGTAAAATACCAGTAGTTCCAAACCATGGAGTAAAATACCAATAGATCCAGGCCATGGAATAAAGTACCAAGTTTCCAGACTAGGGTGTAAAATACCAATGGTTCCAAACCAGGGAATAAAATATGAATGGTTCCAAACCATGGAAAATATTGATAGTTCCCAAAGCAATCTTTGATTAAAAATCGATAGTTCAAAACTAGGGAGTAAAATATCAATCATTCTAAACCAAGGAGTAAAGTACACATAGTTCCAAACCATGGAGTAAAATACCAACAGTTCCTAACCAAGGAATTAAATACCACTAGCTCCAAATCATGGAGTAAATACAAATAGTTCCAGACCATGGAGTAAAATCCCAATAGTTCCAAACCAGGAAATTAAATACCATTAGTTCCAAACCAGGGAGTAAAAATACGGAATTGAAAATCTTATTTAGACCTCTGATCTTGATCATGCAGCCATGTCAACGATTTTATTATTTTTCGAGCCTGGTGCCACAGTAACCCATTTATCTCTGTCAGAATCTTGAAATGTTGTTTTGACCAACCAGGTTAGACAGGGAAACCTTCAGTATGACCTTAATATATATATTGATAAACTGATGTTTGATTTGTGTGCTTGTTACAGTGATTTGAATGTAGGAACTATTTCATTTAATACACAAGGACTTGAATGTATGCAAGATTAGTGTCATCATTTCTCACTGTATATAATTTTCAGCTTGGACAGTTAAAGTACCCAAAAAGTCCAACGATAAAATGGAGAGGAAGTTGGAGTGAAACCATAAAGATTTGTGGATGGAAGCAAAACTAGTTTTATGCCATATGAAGCTAAATATCTTATTTACAAGATTTTAATTAGATGGATTTATTTCAGATGATGTGGATGCTAAACCTCAGGTTCAACTGGGGTTTAACTGTTTCTTGGTGGATCGAAAAACTGGGCAACATGTAGTGGTGAGTACTGTACTATTCCATGTAAACAAATGCCTATTACTTTAATATTCTTTGTACACAAATTCCTATTGCTGTAATGTTCAGTTCACATAAATGCCTATTACATAACTGGAAACAATCCTAAATTCTTCTTCATATATGTTACCTGATTGTAATATGTTAAATACGTTAGTAACATGTCACCCACCTACCAAATCCATCAGAGGGCCACAAAACATGTTAGAAACATTGATTAGGTTTAGCAACAGTGGTGCTAAAAGGTTGTCTGCTTGCTTAAAAGGAAGTTGGACGAAAGTCGTATCACCTTGGTTATAAGAATATTGATGCCAAACCCAGTAGTGATCAGTTAGTACTTCCGCTCTTGCTAAAGGACACACTTCTCATGAAAACCTTGCAAAATCCAGTTCATCTTGTGCCTTTCCACAGTTGGAGCAAGTTACTTCCCATCAGGGAAGTATTTTTCACCCATTTTTCTGCCAGTCTCTCATTCCACTTTTATTTCAGACAAGTATTTATCACCCCATTTGTTGACTTCATCAAGCGCTATTGTAGGTCTGGAAAAATCCTAAATATATCTACTTGCTCAGGATCACATTTTCATAAACTTGATCAGAAATCTCAATTATGCCATCTTTAGTCTATAAAAATGTGGGCAACTAATAGGAAGTTTTCCTTGCCCAGCAAAATGCTCAACTTGTCCTGGGCTGCTGGATATTCTAGGTAACTAATAGAAAATTTTATTTTCCCAGCATAATGCAAGACTTGGTCAGAGCTGCTGTACAGCATATTTTTCCACCACTGGTCTGTTCATTGGAAACAATAACAGCAACAACTCAGAAAAAAGCCCAATCAAAACAAAGCACAAACATATTTGTGGATGATACAGTGACCACTTTTAGATGGCGCAGTGTATCAAACCTTGCTGAATTGTGACATTTTTCTTGACTATCCTGAACTGAGTTGCATACCGTAACTTTCAGTGCCTGTTGATAGTAATGCCATATTTCAGAATGCTCAGGAAAACTAATCTTTGTGCAAGTTTTGCAAAGAATAATGGAAAGAAAATAAGATTTTATGCTTGTACTTTTGGAGAAAAGGTGCAAAATAACATTGTAGAATGTGTTTTAAGCATTTGTGAATTTGAACATTGCTTTTATACAGTATGCACAGATTGTATGGATTATCTTTCACTTATACTGGAGTAGTTGTCACCTAATTACACCCCACTTTACAGTGTAACATAATTGTGTTCCACTGTGTGTGGGTATTAATCTGATGACGGATGTATGACAGGCAGGATTATCAGGTTGTTTTTTTTTGTTGCCATGACTTCACATTGATGTTCTTGCTAGAGTACATGCAAGTTGGATTCATTATGCTGCTCACACTTTGGTGGAGAGGGATGCTGAGCGTACTTCATTGACAATACACTGGTGAAATATACATGAAAAGAATGAGGTGGTTATAATGATACAATTACAGTATTTTGCTTTGTGTCACAAAACATGTTTACTTGCAAGACCTAGCTCTAATTGCTGTGCTGTGTCATGATACAGGTTTACTTGCAAGACCTGCTCAAATTACTATGCTGTGTCATGATACAGTTTTGCTGGCAAGACCTAGCTCAAATCTCAATGCTATGTCATGATACAGGCTTTCTGGCAAGACCTAACTCTAATCTCAGTGCTCTGTCATGATAACAGGCTTTCTGGCAAGACCTAGCTCTGATCTCAATGTTATGTCATGATACAGGCTTACTGGCAAGACCTAGCTTTAATCTCAATGCTATATCATGATAACAGGCTTTCTGGCAAGACCTAGCTCTGATCTCAATGTTATGTCATGATACAGGCTTACTGGCAAGACCTAACTCTAATCTCTATGCCATATCATGATACAGGCTTTCTGGCAAGACCTAGCTCTTATCTGAATGCTATGTCATGATAACAGGCTTTCTGGCAAGACCTAGCTCTAATCTGAATGCTATGTCATGATAACAGGCTTTCTGGCAAGACCTAGCTCTAATCTGAATGCTATGTCATGATAACAGGCTTTCTGGCAAGACCTTGCTCTAATCTGAATGCTATGTCATGATACAGGCTTACTGGCAAGACCTAGCTCTAATCTCAATGCTATGTCATGATAACAGGCTTACTGGCAAGACCTAGCTCTAATCTCAATGCATTTTGTGATACAGGCATATTGGCAAGATCTAGTTTTAACCGTTATGTGGTATGCCATGATACAAGCTTGTAGATTAGATTAGTACAAGCCGCTGGATTGTGTTTCATGATAAGGTTCTAACTCTAACCACTGTGCTGTGTGTCATGATATAGATTTGCTGTTAAGACATAGCTCTAACCACTGTGCTGTGTGTCATGATATAGATTTGCTGTTAAGACATAGCTCTAGCCACTGTGCTGTGTGTCATGATATAGATTTGCTGTTAAGACATATCTCTAACTACTGTGCTGTGTGTCATGATATAGATTTGCTGTTTAGACATAGCTCTAGCCACTGTGCTGTGTGTCATGATACAGACACTAGCTCTAATCACTGCTATTTAACATTATACAGGTTTACAGGCACGACCTGGCTCTAATCACTTTAGTGTGTATCATGATACAGGCTTGCTGGCATGTCTTAGCACTGTATGATACAACCACAATCATGATACAGGTTTGTAGGCTAGACCCAATACTAACCACTCTGCTGTGTATCATAACAGGCATGCAGACTAGACCTAGCTCTAAACCAATTTACTTTGTGTCATGATAAAAGATTGTAGACAAAACCTAACTTTGCTGGAAAGACCATGCTCTAACCACTATATTCCTTGTCATTGGAAAATATTAAAACCATTTTCATTTTATCATTGTTGCTGCAGAGGTACTGCTGTGCTACAGTTTGATAGTGGGCACCTACAAAGGAATTTTTCTTAAACTTGAGCTGTATAGTATATTATTTTTCATTGTTGTAGAAATGTACACGTGGATAAATCATTGATAGGTTATTTGCATGTTTCATAAATCTTACCAAAGAAGTAAAGTTATTTTGAAAAAAATATTAATGTTATGTTCCATGGAAATTGATTTAGTTTTCTGTTCACTGCCAAAGATATGCAGTGCAAGTTGTTTCCCTTGCATGAGATAATGGCCGAGTCAGGCTTGTCTTCCTAACCATTTGTAATTATCTCATTGGTTTATTGGATGATGTTTCATGACTGCTAATCCATTGACTGACATTTGATAATCTTCCAATTATCTCATTGGTTTATTGGATGGTGATTCATGATGGCTAATCCATTGGCTGACGTTTGATAATCTTCCAATTATTGGTTTATTGGATGATGATTCTTGGCGGCTGATTCATTTACTGACATTTGAAAAGCTTCCAGACACTTTTGAGTCTTGAAACAAACTCCAGGTTAACCAGTCTGGTAGTTTTTTTCCAGGTAAAACACATAGTGGACCCAGACCTGCCAACTCATACGATTTTGCCATAAGTCTTACGAAAAAAACCACTAAAATTACGGACTTATGGAATGATAGTAAAAAGTACGGAAATATGATCGTTTTTTTTCTGTTCCAGATATTTTTTGTACTGGTTTGTTCTGGATCTGGATTTTCAGATTAGACTCCGTGTTCGGATTCGGAGTTTCGTCTTAGACTGAGTGGATTTTGGTAGGGAACCAGACTAACTATACATTAGTACCTCAGATGCTTTAAACCTGCCTATTTTGTTCTTGAGAAGCACGCATCTGATCTAGATTTCGTTTTTCGTTTTGTCATCCGGTCATCTGAAAATGTTTTCTAAATGAAAATGCATCAAAGGTGGAGAGGACAGCCAGCCTCCTAAAAAGCTGAAACAGTGGTTGCAAAAGTATAAAAGAGATTACTCAGATACTTGGTCATGCTTAGAAAAAAGAAGAAAAGGTGACCATTACATTTATTGCACGTTATGTCGTCTTGACTTGAACATTTCCCACGGTGGGCGAGATGACTGTTGCTGCCACGTGAATTCCAAAAAACATACAGAATACGTTGCAATGAAATCAAGTTGTATGTCGCTGACCTCTATGGGATTTGAATCTGTAGTGCCAGAAACTGAATTGGAGGTCATTAAGGCCGAAGTATATTTTACAAACTTTTTGGTTGAGCATAATCTTGCAATTGCTGCATCTGACCATGCTTCTAAACTATTCAAGTGCATGTTTCCCAAATCGTCAGTAGCAAATAGTTATCATCATTGTGGCAGAACAAAAACTACTGCTATTGTATTACAGCAGTGCAAGTCAATACAGGAAGGCATTGTTAACAATATTTCATCCCAACCTTTCAGTATAGCAACTGATGGTAGCAATGATTCTGAGAAGCTGTACCCAGTTGTTGTTAGATATTTTGATAACACAGATGAGGTTGTAACTGAAGCACTTTTGTCAGTTCCAACATGTGATGGAGCCTCTACTGGGGAAAATATTTTCACATTATTGGATGAGGATTTGAAAAAGAGAAAACGTAAGTTGGAATAACTGTATTGCCTTTGAATCAGATAATGCTTCAGTGATGACAGGTTGCAATAAAGGTGTATTTGGACATATAACTATGGTGAATCCCTCAGTGTATCTGAGTGGATGTTCATGCCATTTGATACATTTAGCAGCTAAAAAGGGGGCTGATATGTTGATGACTTATTAGTGGACATATCGTATTATTTGGATAAAAGTGTGAATAGACAAATGGAACTGAAAGATCTTCAGACTCTTTGTGGGAAAGAGCAGAGAAAAATATTGAAGCATTGTGTAACAAGATGGTTGTCTCTCGGTGAAGGTATAAAGAGACTGTTGGAACAGTGGGAACCCTTACAAATATATTTTGGTAAAGAAACCAAGAAACAGGAGGTTAAAAGCAAAAGAGCTAAAGTCAAAAGTAGGATGTCAGAGAAGGTGTCTAGTTCCAAGGATAAAGTTCCACATGTATCTAGTAATAAAGAAGGAAATAACGACAGTGCAGGTACATGCAGTAAAGCTTTGAGCTGTGATAAATCTAGAAGTCAGGCTAGTACTACCCTCAAGTCTGCCTCAGCAGGAAAGACTGAGAAAATAATAGGTTCCTTAGAGAAAGCTATATCACAGAAATCAGATAAAAAGGCTCTGTCTAGATGTCAGACACCATTGGTTAGAAATGACTGGAAAGACAGTACAAAAATCAGTTACAGAGAGGAAAAGACTATGAGTGTGTGTAATGCTTTGCAGTCCCGGAGGGCGAAGATTTATTGTTTATTTCTAGACCACATAATTCCATTATTTAACAAGTACAACTTATTCATGCAACAGGAGGAGCCTGTGATCCACAACTTAGAGAAAACATGCTTGAATTATTAAAACAGTTGCAGACCAGATTTGTAAAGGCTACAGAAATTTCACAAGCCAAGGATCTTACTGATATCGATTATCATGATTGTAAGACACAAAAGTCAAATGATACACTTACAGTAGGTTCAGAAACAAGAAAATACTTGGCTGAAAGGAAGCTGTATGAAAGTAGCCTTTGTCAATTCTATAAAGATGTAAGGGACTATTACACAACTGTTTGTGATTACATTGTTAAGAGGTTTCCCTTGAATAATGAACTTCTGAAACACAGTGCAGTTGCTGATGTGTCAAAAAAGGATGATTAGTGATTTTAGCAGTGTGATGTATTTCCCATCAAGATTTATGTGTATGGAACCCAAAGAAACCAATTGGCGAGATAGCTTGGAATCAGAGTTTTTGAATTACCAAGTAGATGAATTGAATCCTGAGATCTTAAACACTAAACGAGTTGACAGACAATGGGATCTTATTAGTAAACTCAAGGATGCTAATGGCCAGTTCAAATACAAATTGTTGTCCAGCATCACGAAGAATGTACTTTTTGTTCCTCATTCAAATGCAGGTTGTGAGAGGGTATTCTCATTTGTTGCAAAAAACCACTCAAAATCCAGATCATCTATGTCAGTTGATACCTTGGAAGCAATACTAGTCATGAAAGTGAAGGGGGGAGAATGCTTCAAAATGGAGTTTGACCAGACGTTTCTTAGAACGTGCAAAAGTACCATGTACCAGTCACGTCAGTAGCTATATATTGTAAGTTACAACATTGATATAAACTGTAATGGTTATTAAAATTTTACTTGTTGCCAGTACTTAATAGTTTTTACACCTTACTGAAAATTAGTCCAACTTACTGAAAAATTTCGACTGACTTACTGAGAATGTCTCTTTAGGGTTGGCAGGGCTGTGGACCCTGACAGAACAAATATGTTCTGAAAACTGAAGAAAAAAAAAATCATTTGAAAATGTTTTGTTGTATTGACAGGAAAGCAGAAAGCTGAAGTTCTGGTATGTGGAAACTGCTGACTATCTGGACCAGGTGACAACAGCTTTCAATTTCTTCAGGGAGCTTCTTAAACCTGAAAACTTTCCTAAAGGTAAAAATTAAAAGGCCATTTGCAGATCTTTCAATCAAGTTATAAATAGAAAAATCAAGACAGAAATGTAGAGCCAACAAGTGCAGAAAATAATACATAAAGGATCTAACACATGGGTCAGCAACCTACGGCACGCATGCCACAAGGTGGCATGTCAAGAGGTTTTGAAAGGCAGCCAGAAATCTTGATTTTACCAGTGTTACTCTCTTACTGGTGGCATGCGCTTGTTCATTTTGTAATTAATCTGGAAAAAAGTGGCATGCTATGTAATATAGGTTGCCAACCCCTGATCTAACACAGTTGCATATTTCATACCAGATTGTTCCAGTAGTGTCAGATGAAATAAGCAATATCGTGAGATATTGTACATCACATTATAGTACAAAGATTTTTTTTTTATAAACGTCCCAAACTAATTTTACATTCAGGTGCCTTGCATTTATTCCAAAACAGAATGTTGCTATCAATTATTATCTGGACTTGTTCCGTAGAAAAGCATTCCAAGTGTTTCAAGAAGGAATGAAGATAGGATGGGAAGAATACTTATTTTTTATTCATGAGGTTTTGCAAGGAAAACAAGGCACTTGTTTTGATCTCTGTCATCTACTTAGTGACCAATTAAAATTGACTTATCTTGCCTCAGCCTGTAGCTGATTTACAGATACTGAAACACATAATTTTACTAAATCTATTCTTTTCCATTTGATTCATAATTGCATTACATCAATCATTTTTTTGATGGTGTCAAAAAATGCATTCAGACTTTGCATTTATCACTTTCATCCATCATTTCCTTTCTGCTTCCACTTATTTGGAGTGATATTGGAAATTCATTTACTGAAGTCAAATTTTTAGGTTTCGATGGTGTTACTATAAATGGAGAGTTTTTCTATCTTGTAATATTAAAAGTGTACATTCATGACAGCATTAAATTTATGATAAAACATAACTGCAGCTGCAGGAAGTGTAAAAATGTGGTTTTATTATATTTGTCAATGAATTGTCTATCTCATTTTGTTTTGTTCGATAAAGATTGTAAAAATGCAACAGTGGTGATGTTGTCACATTCATTGTCGTTGCTTTTTATGTCAGCGTAGATGAGAACACTGTCATGGTTGCAAGAGAGGAAAAATTATCAGTGTAAAGAACCTGATCCTGGATATTCATTAGAAAGTGCTTTCAACTGGAAATTTGGCAGCAGCTTGAACATAATTTTCAAATCCTGGCTCAAACAATTTTAATTTAACCATTTGCCCAGCAGGACAAGTAACTTTGTAATTGTACGCATAATCCATAAATTTTACTCATTATGTACCTGTAATTTTTGAACACTGAAAACCTCAACTTCATTTTGGCTATTGTTTGAATGATTTGACAACCTCAGCACGTTGGAGGTTTTGTAATACATTTTCACGCTCAACACATTATACAAGGTTTTGAATTTTATCATAAAATTTCAATGATTCTTTCCTAAATGCACCCCTTAAACCCACAACTAAGGATGAATTTGAGTCTGAAATTGATGAATATAGCAACAAACTCGACACAGTAACAGAGGAATCCATCTTTTATTTCCATGCCAGCTACTAGAAAGCTTTTAAATGGCCAACATGTACTATTCAGATGATTTTAAGTTATATCCAACAATGACACCTCATGAAGAAAACCCCCTTTGCAAACCATATATTGTCTGGTACCTGTGCTCAATTTCTAAATGAACTGCACTAAATGCAGAGTTGTTGGTAACCAGTCACTGAATTTGAAACATGTTTGCTCATAATGTAGGAAATGATAGAATATTTCTGGTTAATGGGATGCATATGTAAATCTAAGGTTAAATGACATGAAAACGTTTTAATATTAGGTTAGTCCATGTCTGGTACAAATGGATACTCCTGCAGGTGAACAGCAACACTTGTTTTTTTGTCAGTTGTGTTAGTCAGCTGAGATAAATTCTGAATAAAGGGTGCCATTGGATAGAGATGAAACATCTTTTTCTTATTTTTCCATGATAATTGTCTTGAAAAATTACTTGCCTGGACTGGCAGGTGTCTTGAAAAAGTTACCTGGCCTTTGTCAGTTGTGTTGGAAAGCTGAGATAAATTCTGAATAAAGGGTGCCATTGCGCAGAGATGAAACAGCTTTTTCTCATTTTTCCATGATAGTTGTCTTGAAAATTTACCTGTCTAGTCTGGTAGGTTTCTTGAAAAAGTTACCTGCCATTCCTCACAGTTATTCAGAAATACTAGATGGGTGGACTTTTAAAATCCTGAAATACATCATGAAATGCACTTGTATTTTCTTCTTTTATGTTCATCAATCTGTGTTTGGCATTGGTGTTCTCCTTTTCTTCAAAATGTAGTAGTAGCATTTAATTGCACCACAGCACAATAGTGGCTATATGGTGGCAAATAAAAGTTCAATTCTAAAAATGTAAAAAAAAAAAAAAAAATAATTCCACAAACACCATAGGAAGATAAATCCTTATATAGAAATGTAAGCATGAAGTGCAATATGGACTATAAATGATAAATATGTTAATAGTCTTTAAAACGAGAAAGCAGGTTTTGCAGGTCCATTTGATATGTCAAGGCGGTTGCTAAATTTAGGTAAATGATTAGTACAGTGTGACCCCGCTATTGCATGCTCCGTTATAACACAAATTCGGATATAACATGGCTGTGGTGTGGCTTCCGAAATTTTATATACATGTATTTTTCTCGAACACGAAAAAAAATTCTTTCTTAAAAGTACAAATAAAAGTCAAAAGTTTATTATCATTTGGGGGAAGAGATCACATATGAATAATACAAGACGATCGTGGTGTGGCTCCTGAAATTTTATATGTAATTTTCTCGTACACGAAAAAATAGTTTTTTCTTCTTAAAAGTATGAAAAATAACGTGTAAAAAGTTTATTCTGGAATCGTGTAGGGCTTTGCCAATGTCGCAAACTGCGATTTATTTTCCTTATTGGCGGTAAAATATACCATCTGGCGATTTCTTTTTATTGGCGACATTGTTGGCCGTATGAACTTGTATATACAACCATTGGTTTGGAGTGGAGAAATTTAAAGGCCCCATGAAAGGAAGCCGCAAACTTGATATAAAATGCACTGAAATTTATCTATTGTTACATAAACAAATTCTTTGTCCGTATTGACAAAACATTTTTACAGTGCATTGCTATTTCATAATCTGCTTATGTTGACATCTAGCATGAGTACTGTATGTTGTGAGATATCCACTTTTTGTTTTGACATTTCTGGTAGTGGAGATCAACCGGAAGCGGCATTATATCGTAATCTATTTTTTGTAGGATTTTCAGCTCCTCGCTAGTAATTAATATATTTATACCGACTGACATTTGTATGTGCATGGTAAGTAAAATTGCACTTCTTTTCACTCAGAATTAAATCCTTCAGAACACTCACATTTTCAGTTGTAATCCCTGCCATCAGACCAGAATACCTACATCATTATTGTCCGTTGACCCTTTGTTAAATTTCTGATGCAGCAGTGGAAAGCAGCATCACTCTGCTACCACAAATGTAAAAAAATAATAATAATAATAAAAATCCCCAAAACTTCTGACTTGTTGGTCTGTTCTTTATTCAGGGAGGAAAAGTAACTACAATCAACCAAACGACAGCCAATTCCTTTTTTAAAAATGTACCCAGATAAAATAGTTTGCTGAAATTTCAAAGAAAACAGATTACCTTTGAAGCACTGATTGTTATGAAAATGTACTAAGCAAATGGAAGAAAAATCAGTCTCAGTCATGCAATACAATTATTTGATGTTGCTGCCACAATAAGAGACGGGCATTTGTTTGGTTCTCCAAAGCTGTCCTTTAGCGGTGACTTCAATAACGCATGCACCCTTCATCAAAGAAAGCCGACTACAATCTTCAGTAAAAACAAAGAACCTTTCTTCAAAGGAAGTCAGTACCAAACTTGTATGCAAGCAATGGAATCTGATGGATTTTTTATTTCCAACATGACTGGAACCACAGGGGCTCGTGTCATTGCTTACAATTTGCCTGTCATACATGTACTATGTAACATCTACAAGGGAGGACACTTCTCATTTCTCGCGCAACCTATTGAACCCTTTCATCACTATGGACCGGTTTTCCGGTCCAGGGGAAGTAAGTCGTAAACACTATGGACCACTTTACCGGTCTGGAACAGTGTTCTTCTGTAAAGTTATAGTACCCGACTATATAAATTTTGGGGTACCTCTAATAATTTCCTTCTTGTAATGTAGATATTATATTTGGATTATCTCGTGAGTTTAGCTTGTATACAACTAGAAATACGGAACAAAGTAGGCACTTTTAACGAGTTTTCCGACCCAGTACAGTTGGATGAAAATGAGAGAAGACGTCTGGAGAGACAATGGCATGTGCTTGTGGGTGACAGTGATGATGATGAAGAGGACTTTGAAGGTTTTGAACCGGAGGAAATGTACGGTCCACATTAATTTTGTTTGGACGAAGTTGGAAAACCAAAGAGATTTGTTACAGTTTTCTGAGAGAGTTGGACCCACCCGAGTGTTAGATGGCTCCAGGAAAGCTTTGGAATATTTTCAAATATTCTATTCAGATGAAGTTTTAGGAAACATTGTCCGTCTAACGAATTTGAATGTGACGATCAAACGTGCCAGAGGCGATACAGGTGTGTGGACAGATCTCACCTTGGATGAAATCAAGGCATTTTATGACATGTGTTTCTACTGGAATTATTCATAAGTACATCTAGGGTCAATTGAACAAGTTTTGAGAACTTTCTAAGTTTTCTAAGAGGTAAATAGATAATTACTTGTATTTTACCTGTTGTGTTACCAGTATGCACCTGTATTTTAACAGTTGTAATAGATATGCACATTTTAGTGAATTAGTCATGAAATTTGATTTTTAACCTTGATTTTGACACCTAATCCAGCCAGATATCTTTAAAATTGGCAAAGTTAGGTTATTTCAAAGTCCACAAGTCATTTTACTTTACAACTCCAAAGTTACTTAGTGTTGAGGACTCTATGCCTACAAAGTTACTTAGTGATGAAAGGGTTAAGAATAAATGCTAATATTTCAAGCTACATTTTGCGTAGCGTAATAAATTTGGTACCGATGTTTAGCTCAGGCATTCGAATGTATATGCGTGTCTGAAGTTTGGCTTACTATCTTATCTTTAAGGAATGCCAGACCATATTCCCACGCTACTGATTGACATGGCCATGATCGCGCCTGCTTAATATGCAAGTAAAACTCCGCTGAATGGAATACTGTCCTCCCATTGGTTAAAAGAAAATGACATCCTGCATTTGTATATGACTTATTTTCAGTTGACTAATGACAAGGGAGTATTCCATTCAGCGCGTTGTTCTTGTATATTAAGTGAGTGTGATCATGGCCATGTCGAGCAGTAGCGTGGGAAAATGGTCTGGCATTTATTATTAAATAGGTTGCGCAAGAAATGAGAGAAGTGTCTTCCATTGTAGTTATTATATAGTACATGTATGACAGGTAGATTGTAAGCAACGATATGAGCCCCTGTGACTGGAACACGTTTACTGTGCCGCGAAAGTTTCTTTTTTGCAGGGAAAAAGTTTATGCTTACGAACACTACCAATTCGTTACATGATTGTGCTACGTTTTTCCAATGAATTCAGACCTATATGACCTGTCACAAATTTAATGAATATTTTAAATGTGTGTGTGTGCATATTTTGATGGAATTACTTGTATTTGTGGATTCAGTGTATGTGATGAGATTCGCTGGTGAGTACATGGTGTTGATACTCTATTCATGTTATACATTAGACATGTATACATAAACAGTATACACATATATGTACCAATCCATGGTTCTCTAAATAAAGTAAAATATTATGTCTTCTCTATTTTCACCACAGGTGTATTTCTCATTTAATATGCATCTATTTAAGATGGTTACTGTGCCAATGAAGCATGTATTAACCTCCGCATTTATTACCTACCCCCGCCCCCCCATCCCCCCTCCCCCCCCCCCAGCTAACTGACCTGGTTGCTTATAACACAGTTCAGTCTAGAACATGGTCGGGTTCTATGGCTCCCAACTACCATGTTATAACGGGGTCACACTGTACTATAGTAGTTATCTCCCTTGGTCATTGTTTCACAGAAGGTAGTTTTCATATGCAACTTGAATGACCTTGGGTTTTAATATCCTTATTCATGTCTTAGAATATGCTTGAATTATGACCAAATTTTGACTGTGTCCTTGAATATACTTGAATTTTGTGAAAATGAGAACAAATTAAGATACTTGAAGCATATGTTAATGCATTTATTTTGCTTTATGGTTCATATTTGAAGAAAAATTTCGACTTCAAAGGTTTTAGTGGACAGCAAGTGAATGTCATCTGCTAATTGCAAGTGAGTGGTCTCTGTTATACACATCCTGGAATATATGCATTCTGGGAATAAAGATTTTTACTTCAAAAAGGGTGTACCACATGTTTATCAACTGTTTTTAAAAGGTACTGATCAGTCATGAGCCATCACTATCAACAGGGTTCTTATTGCTTTCATGAAACATGGCTTGAAAGGAAAGAATATAGAATAGAGATCAGTTTCCAAAAGAAGCTCTAACAAAGCATACTGCTCTCCGTGCAAGAAATTTCTTTCCCCACCCCCTTTATTTTTCATTTATACTCTTAGGACTTCATGGGGTTTTTGTTTTGTTTTTTCTGTTTTGTTTTTTTATGTTGTGCCAGTGTTAGTTTTACACCATGTCAGTTTGGATTGAATTACTGGTAAATTTTTTATGACTTGTAGTTACACCATAGTAACGGCAAATACAGTTTGCTTTCAGGTATAGTTATTCTGTCTTATTTTTACTATACCCATTATAGAGCAATTT
This sequence comes from Megalonaias nervosa, assembly GCA_016617855.1. NCBI lineage: Eukaryota > Metazoa > Mollusca > Bivalvia > Unionida > Unionidae > Megalonaias > Megalonaias nervosa. The sequence goes on from JAECUM010000876.1 coordinate 117,059, forward strand.
AGATTACATCTTGATTCTGTGTTACTCCTGAGAATCAGGGTTCTGTCCTTGAATTGTTCTGGATGTTTTTCACACATCAAATTGATTTACTGATTATATTGATTTTTTTAAACTACACTACTTCCCTTTGAGACATGTGTAGGTTAACAGAATCTTTGATTGGTAGCATTTTATTTTTTAAAAACACCAGCCATCTCAAGATTGTAACCTACTGCATGGTTTCTTAGTCATTGTGCATCCCATTCTCATTTCCAGGCAGTACATCCAGTTGCATTATTGATTTTCTCATCATATACAGATGTCAACCCTAGTAATGTTTTACTGAAATTGTCCAATAGCTTCAACAAAGACATATCTTAAAATTGATTCTTGTCATGATAAACAGTAGAATATATACAGGAAATGAAACAGTTGCAAGCTGAGCAAGGTACAGCATGTTCATTGTATTGGCTATTAGTTGTTTAGTAAGTCTGGTGGGTAAAGGGGAAAGGTTGAGTTTCATGTTATTTTGATGTCATCATTCCAGTTATTGTAAAACGTGTACCCATTTAGAAATATTGGTGGATATTGCAATCTTAATCTGATGCAAATTAGTATCACTTCAACCCTATAGGCCATGAGTATTCACAAGACTTAGATTTCTGTTGTATCACAATGTTTCTTATCAACTCTTCAGTCCATCGTTATTCTCAAGACTTTAATTTTGGTTATGTCACATTGTATCTTATCAACCCTCCAGGCATCAGTATTCACATGATTTCGATTACTGTTATGTCACAGTGTATCTTATCAACCCTCCAAGCCATCAATATTCACATGATTTCGATTACTGTTATGTCACAGTGTATCTTGTCAACCCTCCAAGCCATCAGTATTCACATGATTTCGACTACTGTTATGTCACAGTGTATCTTATCAACCCTCCAAGCCATCAGTATTCACATGATTTCGATTACTGTTATGTCACAGTGTATCTTATCAACCCTCCAAGCCATCAGTATTCATGAGACTTTGATTACTGTTGTATCACAGTGTGTCTTATCAACCCTCCAGGCCATCAGTATTCTTGAGACTTGGATTACTGTTGTATCACAGTGTGTCTTATCAACCCTCCAGGCCATCCATCAGTATTCTTGAGACTTGGATTAATATTATGTGACAGTGTATCTTCTCAACCCTCCAGGCCATCATATTCTCAAGACTTTGATTACTGTAATGTCACAGTGTATCTTATCCACCTTCCAGACCAATTGACATAACACAGGTATCAGGTGACTTGATGAAGGTAAACTCTGTAGATATGGATTCTGCTCTTACATGTGCTGGCAGGTGATTAACATTTAGCACCCATTAAGTCCGTTTTGATCATTGATTAACAGTTAATTACTTACGTTTGTAGTACAGAATGCCTTTGATTGGACAGTAATAAGTCTTTAACCATGCTTGTAGCACAGAATGCCTTTGAACGGACAGTAACAAGTCTTCACAGTACCACTGTAACTGTGATTCTGTCAGATTGTATTTGGTTGTATTTCTTTCTAATATCTGTTTCACTATAATATGTTGGCATCATGATCAGCAGCCAAGTTTCGTTTCTTTATACATGTACATTGTAATAAATATTTTAGGGGATGCAGTAGTAGTCTGTACAAGTGAATAATCTGGATGACCAGCATCAGGATATTTCATTTTTTTCCATGTACTTTATATTCTTTAAATTATATATGAGTACAAACTTTGGATTTGTCAATTACCATATTTTCTGTGTTTTTGGACCCTTTTTTGGAAACCAGAATTTGTGAAAATATTTTAATGCCTTGCAATTTTCAGTCGATGATATGCTGTAAAATATCTTCAGAATGTTTCTGGCATAATCTAATAAGACCTGGTGTCCCTTTTTCAATGCAAGACTGTGTATATACCAGTAATTAAGCAGAGATGAAGTTCGTTTTTTATTTTCAGTCAGCAAGATGTATTTAATGTTATCATTAACTTGCCAATAACTTACAGTACAATTATTTTAAATATTTCATGTCAATTGTAATGATTTGACACGTCTTTTTGTTATGACTGCCATTTTGTGCCAGCTGCTAGGTAACTGCTGTTGTCAGAAAGTGAAGTGTATCATAGGGATCAGATATGTGTAGGATAGTGAATGCACAGAAATTTTGGGGATGATTTTAGCTTGAAGTGATATTTAATGGAAGAAATATACTGATGAACACTTTTATAGCAGTTCCCTATTTGTTTGATATTGAAATTTCTTTTAAATTCCCAGTCTTAATCTTGAAGGTTCTTGAAATTCAATGGCCAGTGTTGAAACACTAAGTCAAATGTTGTTCCTGGAAAAAAAAAATTCCTGTGTATAGATAGGGATATAGACATTGTATTAGGCAATACACAATCAAAAGTCAGCTTCAAAGTATGAAGAGAAATATGATTAATGCTCAGATATATTCGCTCATTCATTTTCAGGCAGTTCATAGTCTCTTTGAGGTCCTCAGTTTCAGACATTCTGTCCATAGCCTGTTTGAGGTCCTCAGTTGAAAAATCTTCAAATTCAATATTACTGTCATCATCATAATCCATGGTGTGTAACAGTTCTTCATTTGGATTGCATAACATATGATATACTGAACTATCACAATTAAAACTGACAATATTAAGGGTTCCACAGTGAGAGCTATCAAATATATAAGCCTTAAATTTTGACAGTTGGTGGTATCTTATTTGTACTGCAACATGGATTTATTTAGATTAATACACACCGGGGTTGCTGAATTGTCTAAGGTGCTTCTCTTTACATATAACTGACATCTCACCTCTGTCCTTGTGGATTTAAGTCCATAATGGGTACGTGGAAAAACTTGCCATTAGTTTTAATGAGTCAGTGGTTCTGTCGGGGATTTTCCTGCGTTCTTCCACCACTAAATATACTGATTGACATGTACATGTATAGCCTGACTTGTGGTGAAAATGGGTGTTACACTTGTAAAACAAACAAGTCCACATCAGGATTTAGACTATAGACAATGAAATCTAAAAACCATGAATCCCTGTTTTATCTCATTATGCAAAACACCAAAAGAATTGATGATGATTAGTAAATTCAGAGGAACTGTGCAGCAAAAACAAAAAAGGTGTAAGGTTGGCATAGGAGACCAGTTAACCCCTATGATTTCACCATAGGTCTTACTGAAGTGACCCATAAATTATGAAAATCATTGCGGTAAAATCTTGGAAACTCGTCTGTTTGAGCTGGATCTGGGTTCACATTAGGTTCAGTGCAGTTGATCTGAATCTTGGGAAGAAAGAATGAAAGGAAACAGCTCTGTTTATTGGACATCATGTTGTGTTCGTTTGAATGTGTCTTGTGGTACCAAAAAATCCCCAAACAATATAAACCTGAAAGGTTATGTCAGGTTGTGAAATCGAGCAAGAAACCTTTGAGCTCCATGGGGTTTGGAACTGGAATTGCCGAAACTGTGCTGGAGGTAATTAAGGTCTTAGTGTACTTTACATTTTTAGTTGAACATAATTTTTGCCTTTACTGCATTTGTTTCATATCCATGCCTGAACTGTTTAAATGCATGTTTCCACATAGGCAGTAGCAATACATAAAGTTTCATCACACCTAGCTAAAAATTGGTTTATCTTACAGAAAATATTGACTGCCATGCTGAGAAGGTCCTGTTAGGGTTGGCACGTCTGGATTGGTGCATGTAAATTCAAAGGAATTGTACAAAAAAACGCAAAATTAGCTTTCTTGGCAGCATTGTGTGCCATGGATTAATGGTATTTGTTATCCTTTATTCTGTGCCATGGATTATTGTTATTATCCTTCATTCTGTGCCATGTATTAATGGTATTATCCTTTGTTGTGTGTCAGGGATTAATGGTATTTGTTATCCTGTGTTGTGTGTCATGAGTTAGTGGTATTTGTTATCCTGTGTTGTGTGTCGTGAGTTAGTGGGGTATTTGTTATCCTGTGTTGTGTGCCATGAGTTAGTGGTATTTGTTATCCTGTGTTGTGTGCCATGAATTACTGGTATTTGTTATCCATCAGCTAACTGACCATATCTGTGGTTTAAAAACTTAAAAAAACCCAAAACATTAAAAATATTAATAAAGGAAAGAAAAGAAAAGAGAATGACCTAGTAATGTTTATTTCAGAATCTTAACACTTTAATCACACTAACTCATAATACTGCTTATATGTTTCAATTTGCTTGTGGTATATGCAATCTGAGGCTGGTGTACAACTCGAGCCCTTAAGGATCCTGTCACTTTTTTTGTTAATGATTGACATGTATTGACTTGTGATACCAAAATATACATGATTTTTCTGCCGTAAATACCATCCAAATCTTACTTGGTTTGGAACTTGGTTTTTTTTTTCATAAATAAAACGTGACTGTATTTGTAGGGTAGATTTTAGCACTCACTGAGTATATAGCTGAGGGTGGAAAAGTGGAGTGGGAGATTATAAACATGGCAGTTTCTTTGAATATTAACCTGAAGTTGTGTCTCTAATACATATATGGCTTCATTTGTTTGGTTGATAGACACACAATATACACCCAAAAATGGGCAAGCAATTTTTTTTTTCTTTCATCATCCACTATGTACAAGTTAAATAATGGCTTGTTTTATGTCATGGTAGCACATTGTTTTAGGCTTTAACTTTCTTTTTCATAGGTGGGTAGGGTGGACAAGCATATTTTTTCTTCAATTCAGAATGCTTTTCAATAGCAAAAATCATGTTTGCCAATCGAAAACATGCAGAAAATATGGTATGTTTGCATGGTGACTTGTTTTATGCTGCATCATATTTTGTCATAAGAAAATCATGATCAGATTATATTACAGAACTGATAAATAGAATCCACATGTCATTAATAGAATCTATGTCATCAATAGAATCCATATGTCATCAGCAGGATCCATATGTCATCAGTAAATCTGTGTCATCAATAGAATCCATATGTCATCAGTATAATCCATGTATCATGAATAGAATCCATGTCATCAGTGTAATCCATATATCATCAATAGAATCCATGTCATCAAAAGAATCCATATGTCATCAACAGAATCCAAATATCAATAGAATCCATATCTTAAGTAGAATCCATATATCATCAATAGAATCCATGTCATCAAAAGAATCCATGTCATCAACAGAATCCAAATATCAATAGAATCCATATCTTAAGTAGAATCCATATATCATCAATAGAATCTATGTCATCAATAGAATCTATAATGTCATCAATAGAATCCATATGTGATCGATATAATCTGTATGTGATAGATGATAATTATATGTTTCAGATTATGTTGGCTTCATTAAGAAGTGCATGAAACTGATGCAGAAAATAGAATACAAGATGGCTCGTAAAATTTACCTGGAAGTTAAACAGCTGGAAGAGGATGAGGCACCACTCAGCCCTGGTATGTCTTTCACAGTATCAGTATCACTGTGGCAACATTTTAAAAAATTTCATTGATGGGATGAGGCTGCAGGCAAAGTTATGAATACACCTTATCTGTGTCTCTAGCAAACAGGGTTAGAAAAATCAGGAAATCTTCCACATTACACAAAACTTGAAAATTTTGTTTATATTTTAATTGAAAATTGCTGCAATGAACATGAAATTTAACTTGCTCATAAACATTTGTAAAAGTAATTTCTGATCAGTGGGATAACATTTTTCTACCTCTGACTTTCTGACCAGTTGAAGTTTATGCAAATTTGCACTGCAGTGCGTGTATTCAGCAGGGTCAAAATGTTTTACATTGTATACACTTTATGCTCTAATGTTATATATGTTTGTTATTTTTGTAATATTTCTCAAAACATTTTTCCATTTTTGGGAGGGTGGGGTAAAGTGGATATTTACAGGAGTAGCAGCATGAAAAATTTACTTGGCTATAGCCATTGGTTAAGAATTGTCACTTTTGTTGATGTAAAATTTTGTTCTTAGTTCACTCATGAATTTTGGTGTGAAAGTCTAGAAGGGAATTCAAAGCTTCAGTTATTTTGCCGCATTCTTGAAGATAAAAAAGCTGAAGTTTAGTCAATATTTTCAAATCTGCTTTATACTCAGAACTATTTCTAATAACCAATGATTTAGTTATAAATATTTATTTACTTGTAAGTCTTTAGTATACTTGAGTCAAACAAAATATAAAGGTATTTAAGTTTACTTTTGTTCCTGTCTATTATTCATAGACTCGTACAATATGAGAAACTTCAAAGATCTCTTTGAGACAGGTAATTATACAAAAAACTAGCAATTCAGGCTAATAATTTATTTGGAGTGCTTTCTTTGCAACCTTAAATACCTCCATTTCATCTAATACCTCCAATGTGACAGAGAGTCAGTGGAATTAATGTGGTATTATTTTTAGTTTTATGGGTGGAGCAGAGATGCCAACTATTCTAATTTTAGCTCCAAGAATTAGTTCATTCTTCCAAGAAAAATCCATTCTCCGATCAAAACATGAAATATTCTGATATTTCTGCCAGGCAGACTTGCAAGAAATCATTTGGTTTTTGTGTCATAAAGCATCTGTCTTTTCTTTGTAATGTGTTCTCAATTAGGAAAACATCAGAGCCACATAGCAGATGGAAAGCCCATGATCATTTTTGTCAAATATTAATTAATTCCTGCATTTTCATTGGCCAAATTTAAATCTTTCAGCCTGTATTGTTTTTGTTCAGTCACTCATTTGTTTGAGTAAACTAGTTGTCTGCAGGCTGTTAACACTTGGATTTTTCTCAAAATGCCATCACCTGAGTTTGAATCTGCAACCAGAACCAAAAAAGAGAAAGCACAAACAGTGGCAAGTATGTGGAAGAATTTCCTGGCATCACAAAATCTAGTCTTGGTGATAAGTTTGCATTTTGCACATGGTTTTGGACTGACGTTAAGATAGCTTGCAATGGACAGACAGATTTAGAGAGACACACTGCAACTTCAAAACAAGAGCAATACAATTTCTCAAGAGTCGTGGCTGTATTCAAAAGCTTGAAAGTTATTTTTGGCTGAAAATGATCTGTCAGTTATAAATGCAGATACAGTTTTTTACAAACTTGTTGAAAATAATCTACCGCTTGCCATTCCTGACAAAGTCAGTGCTATGTTTCACATGAGGTTTTCAGAATTGTATATTGCCATGAAATACAGTTATGCCGGAACAAAGACCAGTGTAATTATTAAAGTATTGGCAAATGAAGATGTGTCTCATGTGACTGAGTGTCTTCATCATGCTCGTGTATCACACATCTTTCTGATGTAGTGCTAATGAAAGGCAAAGTGCCGCTTACCAAGCACTAAATGCAGAACTGTAGAGCATAATATATGAAGACAAAGGAGCTTTTTGTGTATTTTATTGGCATTCTAGTGGGCAATAGATTTATTTTGTTCTTCATGGATATTTTAATATTTGTAGTAATGATCTACCTTTCCTTACATTCTGAGAGATGATTGTGGGGGGGGGGATTTTTTTATATAAAGTTCAGTTGCCACACAAAGGTGTATGAGGGTCAGTAAAAATAAAAATGTCTGAAACATGCATTTGCATTAAGGACTTTTATATATCAAAAAATATAAATACACCAGAGTGTACCATATTCTGACCCCTCCACGCGATGTCGCCATTGCACCTCTGCCCTCAGCTATGCTCTGATTTTATAGTCTCGAATGTTGGCATCTCTGGTGGATTACAGTTAAAATAAACCTTGAATTCTTTTATTCACTTTTGTCTTTACCAGTTAAGGATCTAATAGCTTAGTTTATATTTAAAATGCAGACATTTTGAATGAGGGTTCTATTTGCTTTTTAACAACGTATCTAATTGCTCTTTAATGTTTGTATTCAGAATGTTGAAATTTGTAGGCAAATGTTGTATTTGTTTTTCTTTTCTTTATCCCAGTATGCAGTGATATTAAGAAAGTACCTAGAACTTTATACACTTTGGTTGATAATAATATTTTATTTTTAATATTTCATGACTGATATGGGTGGATATGTAAATATTAATGCTCATAAGTTCTATTTCATCACATGCTTATGGCATGCTTTGACTTGGAAATGTTCATACTTTAACCAGTTGTTTTTCAGGAAAAATTTTACTGCACAGAGTGAGCCTCTTCTATTTTTGCGTAAACAGAGAAAAAATTTTTTTTACAGCTGAAAGACAAATTTATAGTGTTGAAGCTGTCAAAGGGGTTAATAAGGAATTTATAGTTTTTGTGTTTGTTATCAACAGTATGTCATTAAGAAAACATCAATGCAAATTTGAAACAGATGTTTTGCTAAGGTTAAAAGGTATGAAATATACAGATGGCAAACGTAAAGTTGAATGCAGCAACAGTATCTTTGAATCATATAAATCAGCAAGAATTAGTTATAGACAATTGTACCTTTCTTAGTAGTCAGTATTTTCCTTCATTCATGCACACTTGTATTTCCATACCATAAATTTACCTATTGTTATCCCTTTGACCTGTTCAGGTTTTTGAATGGTTAGGAATTATTTGTTTTTGAGTAACTTTGAATTATGTACATTAAAAACGTAGGTAAAAATCTAGTAGAACTATAAAATTAAATTTTTTTTGAGATATATAAAATGTTACTATTCCTAAAGGTTTGTTCCTTGAGTAGAATTAAATTCAGAGTTTGCTTATGACTACAGTGGCCTAAGTGGTTAGTGCAGCTGCCTCAGATGCGGGAGGTCCCAGATTCAACTCCCAGTTGAGTCATACCAAAGACATAACAATGGGAGTAGCAGCTGCCTCACTTGGTGCTCAGCATTAAGAGGTTAGTGTTATGAGTAGTTGGCCTTATGTCAAGAGAATGTGACTGGGTGGGACATGATGCTACATGTCTGCCGCATGATGCCCCAGTACTGGACATCACTATAAACTGCCACACTGCAGACATCATGGTGGTATGACTCAAATTGTTAAAACTACATAAAAAGTAAAAAAGCACACTCAAAATGTATTTTTTTAGTTTCTTTTGCCTCTTATTTTAATTCATATTATTCAGTGTAATATAACTTTTTAAAACAAATAATTCTTAACCATTCAAACAGCAATGTTGTAAGGTTATTTAAAGTGGTGTTGTAAGGTTTTTCAGATGCTGCTTATCTTCTACATCATTGGTTGCATTAATTGAAATTGTGTGGAATGTTCAATCATAAAGAGTCTGACAAGCCAGGATTTACCATATCGTGTATTTGAGCAGAAAATATATTTGACAGTGCTGTTCACATTGTGAGACACAGCATTCAATTGAACCCTAGTACTTCAAGGCAATGCTATGCCATTATTGTTCTACAAGAGTATCCTGGATTATTTAAAACAAAAAATATCTTTATCATAGTTATTTTTGATGTATGACATATTTTGATTTTGCATACAGAGTTTTATATTATCTTGCTATTTTATGTTAGAACAGTACTTCACTGCAGACATGCTGGGTATGTAAAATGTTGGTCATGCCAGTATGCAGCTATATTATTTGTTTAGTTTGTATGTTTTTTATATAAATAATATACCTGAGTTATCTCCCCTGAAATATTCCTGTCACTGAACTTTAATTAGTGATACACATTTCAAGCAAATTTCATTACATTTGTATTCTTCCCTTTATTAATTCATTAAGTCTGTGGTGTTGTGTGTGATGCTTTGCATTTTCCTGTATAGCAAGTGAAGTTTTGATTTTTTTTAAATTGGCATTATCAAAAAAAACCCAACAAAATAAAAAATAATTGATAAAATCCCAAGATGTTTGAAGTCTTAGTGTTTTTTAATTGTGGTTTATAACTCTATCAATCTTAATAAGTTCATCTGTCGCTGGCTTCACTCAAATTCACCATTTCTACACAGGTTGAGATTATACATCATCTTGCTTATGATTCTTCAGGCATTATCAGTATTTCTCTCGTAGGTACAGATAGTGGAATTGATGCAAAATCAAATTTTATTACATGTAAGCCTTTCTAAATTTGAAAAAATTGTAGGAAATCTTCAAAATTTTCTTGGTCAGAAGACAAATCTTGTAGATGGAAAATTCAAGATGTTATGAGTGCATTCTAATCCCAAATATATGTTGAATGTTATGTGAAAAAAAAAGAATCATTGTTACCAACCATGCAGGAAAAAGATATTCAAAATCTCAATTTAAGCAAGAAATTGTTGGGATATTTATTGAAATTGAAGCACTCATGTGCCGGTGAGTAGGAAAAACATGATGAAATTGAAGAAAATTACTAGAGTTTAATTTGGAGCTTCTCTTTTTAACTTGAGGGATTCTTTTTGATTTACAAATTCATCAATGATTATTTCTCAGAACTTTTTCATTTCTTTCTGTGATGAATTGGATGTTCTTTAATATCAAAATGTTACAAAAGAAGAAAGATAGTTAATCATGATATACAAAGAGAGAAAGAGTAGACAGACTTAAATCCAAATGAAGAAACAAATGTGTCAATTGTAAATCCATGAATTAGGTATAAATTTAACTTTTCATTCCCAAAATTTTCTTTTAATTTTTCATGGGAGATAACAGTAAATAGAATCAGTGCCATGCAGTTATGCATATAAGCAAGAACGTTTTAGTTTTTCACATTACGTTAGTTCATGTGTGTAAGAATGTGTCAGTGAGCAAGTTGGTAATGAAGTTTCGGGCATGCAGTAATTAGTTCAGCATGGAGTGTTAACATACAGTTTTTGATGTGGCTCTTGGGTGGGAAAGATTTTGAAATTTGAAAGATTTTTAGTCAGGTAGTCAGCCAACAGTTTTTTTTGTAGTTTTCCTTGAGCAACCATGCTTAGAAAAATAATGAAAGCTTTGTTTATGAATTCATTATACAAATAACACTATTTTGTGTCAGCTGTCAGTCAAGCCAGTTTTTTCTGATTCAGATGGATAGTTTGATTTTTCACCAGCATCATGCTCTAGTTATTAACACTTTTATTTAATAATAGTATAGTGATGCCCATTGTATAAGGCCTTCCATTCTGCAGTAAAATAATGGCCTTATAAAAATGCTGACCTCTCATGTTGAGGGCAAAATGGTTATAATATATTATTTAGGTGTCTGGCAAGGTGGCCTCATAACAGTGGTGGACTTTCTAAAGAGGTGGTTCACTGTACTATATATGGTTTTGATAGGGGCATGCACCACCTTGAGAAGGCAGGGTGGATCCCAGAGGGGCACCACCATAGGAGGGGCAGTTGCAGCACCCATCTAAAATGGGCTTCGAAAAACACTACAAAGAAAACAGGAAAAAACAACCATTTTTGCAATTGAAGAGTTTTTTTCCCCATTTTAAATTGATTGACTGCTTGTATTTCTAACTAGTGTATTAAAATTAGAATGTGAAATACATTCATAATTCATTATAATGACAATGTTATCAGTAAAAAGCTGTTTTAAAATCATGTAGGCTACAACTCAGTATTGTCATCATTATCATCATCTCTGCCATCATCATCATTGGTATCATTTTCAAGCTTGGTCTCTTTTTTTTTTCTATTTTTTTTTTAATAAACTTTTGTCAGGTTACCATTATTGTAAGAAAATCTACTTTTTCAATATGGCTGTATTACAGTGCCATTTCTTTTCACATTTTTTTAATATTTATTTTGACAGCATGGCTACAGTGCCATTTGTTTCACATTTTGTAGATATTGATTTTGACAGCATGGCTACTTTACAATCCCATTTATTTGCACATTTTGCTGACATTTTGACTGTATGGCTACATTGGCTTTTTGTTTCACATTTTGTCAAAATCATATTTAATAGAAACAGCAGTTTGCTGGTGTTTTAACTAAGTTTTAAATATTTCAACATTCTGATGATTATTTTCACTTGAATTTTCTTCCAACTCTTACCATCATTATGAAGTGTAATATTAAGTTCATAATTGGACAAACATGGCTTGTATTACATCAACCACTGAATATAACCTGCTTTGCAAAAATTCATTTGGTTTTGAATATTGTATGAATAATTGCTGAGTAATGTACTAACAAGAATTCATTGAATGGTAAATGGACTTGACCAGCTCGGCCAATAATGTGCTTCCCCTTCATTTTTTTGTACAAGTAGGAAATAGGGAGTTCTGGTAACTTGTTTGGTATTGCATTAGACTCATAATGCAGGGTTGGCTGTCTTGGTTTATCTCTAGGAAACGCACTTAGCTCCTCTTTTCTTCACTTCATGTAGCCAATAATATATTAAAAGTTCCATTAGAATTCAACCAACAATGACAACAAGTATAAAATTGGTGATGGTAGAGTATCAGGGTTTTCTGGCCAAATTTACCTTTATGTGCTCTATGGATGGATTGCTGAAAGAAGTTGCTTTATTGTGTCCACCGTGTGTTGAGACATAGGTACAGTGTATATAGTACATTTACTGTGGAACTTCGAGTGGACATAATCCATGTGATAATGGGTTTGAGGATTTCTCATGGGAGGTGATCTTTTCCTACATAGTCCTCGATACACAGAGTCCAGTGTCCCGTCAGACGTTCATGGTGGCCATCTCCTGTATTACTTCATTGTTGGCAGTGTTAACATTACAATTTTTTGTTGAAGTTTTTTTCAGACCATTTTTGGAGCAGATACGTCATTGCATTCCAGGTTTTGAAGAACCCAAGTATTCTCTTCATTGCTCATACCTGTAATTGAGCTCAAAAATGCATAAAAAAGAAACTTAATATGCAGAGTTTTGGAAAAAAGATGTACATTAATATGATATATGTATTTGAATGCTCTCATAGCCATATTAAACCAATTTTCTCCGAAGAATGCCCATATATTGGAACTAACATGTAAATGGGTGTCCACTGTGCTTTTCAGATAAACAGACTGCTCCTGCCCATGCAAATGGGTAATCACCATGTATAATATTTACAATTTGTTTTCAGACACTATATGTTTTTGGGAACCAAATTTTCTTGCCAGAATAATTTTGTCCTGCCTTATAAGTTTAGGAAAACATTTTAAAAATTTTTGTGTATATACTTGTGTTTACAGACAATTTTTAGATCTAAAATGATAGGAGAAAATGGACAGACTAATATCCTTGTCAGAAAGTGGAGAAATGGAAATTGTCTCAACAAGTGATTTTGAAGAATTGTGAAACCCAGTCTTAACTATTGATTAGGTCGCTAACACTGATAATATATAATAGACCATTGTTTTAGCTATATTTCTTCCCTGTTAAGAAACAAAGTCAGTTGCAAAAAATAAGTTAAAAGTCACCTTTTGAAAAAAACATTTAAGTTCAATCGATGGGCATCATAGAGAAGCTTGACAGTACCATTGAGAGTAATGGTAATACTAAAATTTGCGTCCAGGCACAATAGGTTGTTTAGCAGGGAGTTTTACTCTGAAAAGTTTTTTAAAAAATTAAGTTAGAACAAGACAGAAAATTATTCATATATTCAATACATTTTTATGAATTTACAAGTATTGAAATTTAATTCGATTTTTAGCTCACCTGCCTATATTGCCAAGTGAGCTTATTGTATGGACCTTCATCGGTTGTGTTATGTCAAATGGATGGACAGATGTCAGCGAGTGAGCTTATTGTATGGACCTTCATCAGTTGTATCATGTCAAATGGATGGACAGATGTCAGCGAGTGAGCTTATTGTATGGACCTTCATCAGTTGTATGCCATGTTGGATAGATGGACAGATGTCAGCAAGTGAGCTTATTGTATGGACTTATATAAGTTGTATGCCATGTTGGATAGATGGACAGATGTCAGCAAGTGAGCTTATTGTATGGACCTTCATCAGTTGTATGTCATGTTGGATAGATGGACAGATGTCAGCAAGTGAGCTTATTGTATGGACCTTCATCGTTTGTGTGTCATGTCGGATAGATAGATGTCCCCATGTGAGCATATTGTATGGATCTTTTTCAGTTGTGTGTCATGTTCGATGGATGGACAGATGTCAGCAAGTGAGCTTATTGTTTGGACCTTTTTCAGTTGTGTGTCATGTTGGATGGATGGACAGATGTCAGTAAGTGAGCTTATTGTATGAACCTTTTTCAGTTGTGTGTCATGTTGGATGGATGGACAGATGTCAGCAATTTCTTCTTACCACTCTGGAGTCCATATTTCTGGTCTGATTTCAGTCCAACTTGGAATATGGGTTTATTTCATCAAATCTTGTTCAAGTTAGTAATGCATGAAAGTGGTGCAGATCAATGAGGTGATCTTGCATCTGGAGCCTATATTTATCATCCAATTTGACTACCATATGCATATCTTTTGTGATCTTGCATCAGATATGGAGATTTTTTTAAACCACACTGGGGATTGTGTTTTCCTAGGATTTTGATCAAACTGGATAAGTAGATCTGTGTCATCAAAAGTTTGGATGACTATGATTGTGAGTGAAATTGATGCATATTAAAGATGTGACCTTGCATTTGATTGGCTGAGCTTGCAAATACTCCAGCAACTATATATCTGATTAGATTTTCATCAAAATTGTATCAAGAGCCATTGGATGGGTTTGATTGCGAACAAGTTCTATGCATATTAATGAGATAATCTTGTATCTGATTCACTGAGCTTGTTACAACTCCAGAGACAGAATTCCAATCAGAGTTCACCCCACATTAAGCTTCTACTATTATTGTCATACGTTCTGTAATAGTTGAGATCCGCACATATTAATGAGATCTGATTGGCTAAGTGCTGCTCATGATCTAGTGACTATATTTCTCATCCAGCTTCTATAAAACTAGATAAATGGGTTAATATCATTAGGAGTTTAGATGGCTTCAGTTATGAATAAGAGACTTTGCATAATAATTCTGCCTTTAAAAACAATGTGGTATAAAGTTTGGGAGATAGCACATGTTCCTATAATATTACCTAAGCCTCCTTGATGAAGTGGTCAGAGGTTAAAGGTGAGCAATATTCTGCTTGGGCCTCCTGGTATAATTGGTATTAGATGAGTTTCAGTACCGAATTGCTCACCATGATCTGTTGCCTGGGCAGGAATATTTCATTCGTTATGAGATATTAAATGAAAATATTTTAAATATATTTTGGGGCAGCAATACAATTTATTTTAATGTCTGAAAACAAGTGATAAATATCATAACCTAAATGTCCATGCAGGTAATCAGTGTAAAATATACATATTTTATCTTTTGTTCATGGATTGTGTTTGATGGACAGCACACAATAAGAGTTGCAAATCAGCAAAGGAAATTGAACTGAAAGCTTTATTACCAGAAAGACAAGTTGACAATAGACCAAGTGGTAAACCACCCCCCAGTGAGAGTACTGTATGAGAAAGCAGGAAAACAGTCACAGTTGGCAAAATGTTGTGATTGAGCTGCATTATTTTGGATTGGAATGTGTGGGTCATTGACTTAAAGATGATGTGCGCTTTGAAAAGGATCTGTTCAGTTCTCTAGCAAAACTGACTTATACTGCTTCACAACTTTGCTTTACACTTTCTTCTCTATGTTATACATTGCAAATGCAGAAAAAGCGATGACAGCTGGTGATTTCTTTGGTGAGTATAGGGTAGAATAAGAGCAGTTATTGTTGTTGTGACTTGTGAATGGTAAATTGTTTTTCACCTGAGTCTAGATACTTTGGATTCATCATTATATATACTAGTAGGGCAATACATTTTTATGGATTTCAATCACCACAATGAAATTAAAGGCTATGTCAGAGAAAAAATGTCCCTTCACCTATCTGCAGTCAGGGAAATACCAATGAATTCAGTGAATGCGCACCATAGAAATTCTTCTGGTATGCAGAAATATGAAATATGATATTCCAAAACTTCATGAATCCAAAGTAGTCATTGTATCTGGCTGAAAAGGGAGATAATTTATGCCCCACAATTGTAGTTATAGGTCATATAATGTTCCTCTTGTTCATCTGTCAGTCTGTACAATGTACAAGTTATGATTATATTTTGAAAATGTTGTCAGATAATTATTACTGTTTACTATGTAGCTTCAAAAATGGAAACTGATTAGGTCCTTGCTTGATGAAGTCCATGGAGCCTTATAATAAACAAAGTGCGTTCTTTCATCTGTTAATCAGAATTAGGTTTCCATGACAGCTTTGACAGGGAGCTTTATATAGCTCAGGCTTAAAAAGAATTAAATTTCCAGTGTTTTGTAACATTTACAGAAATTATGCTCCATAATAACCATTCTCCTGACTTCATTTCTGTGGTACATCTTTATCAAGGTTTTTTGGGTTTCAGCTGATCTTGGTATAGGTTTATATATTATTAAGACCTTGAATGAGTTCACTTTCCAGCTGTCCATGAAGTCATTTACATGAGTTATGCACCCCGATTGCTCATCTTTCAGGCTTTAATTTCTGCAATGTTACTTAAGGAAGAATTGTTGCATTTCAATTAAGTTTGGCATGCACACTTATACTAGTGAGATCTTGAATGGGTTTAATTTCTTACTGTCATTTCAAAGATTTAGGTCTCTTGGTTGGCTATCCTCATGATTTTGGACTTGTTTGATTTCAACCAGATTGATCATGCACATTTATATTGATGAAATCCTGATTGCCCTGAATTCAGTATTCCATGTCATCATAGATAAGTTATGTCCCCTGATTTTCCTAATTTTGGTTCTCCAACACGGGTTCTTCTGTTTAGGACCCTGCAGTGTATTGAGCACAAGACCCCAATAATGACTGTTTGCTTTGGTGTAGTGTATTGAGCACAAGACCCCAATAGTTACTCTTTCCTTTGGTGTAGTGTATTGAGCACAAGACCCCAATAATGACTGTTTGCTTTGGTGTAGCATATTTATCACAGTCCCCCAGTAGTGACTCTTTGCTTTGGTTTAGTGTATTGAACACAAGACCCCAGTAGTGACTCCGTTTGTTTTGGTGCATCATCTCAAGCAGTTGGTAAGTTCTTCAATACATGCTAGAATGAATATTAGTTTCAATATTTTGCCCAGGTTAAAACAAAATTTTGATACAAACATGGAAATTATTAACATCCAAATTGTAGATAAATGGCTTTTTTTTTAAAGCTTTTGCTGGACTTAAGTGAACTGTTGTTCAATATCAGATATTATCTCCCATATAAGAGGCATCACAATTTATTGCTATATCAAAATGAAACTGAAGTAGAACTCTCACTGTATGTGCAGTTCGGATTGATGATGCATTTGATTCTGTTTTAAGTCCCATGCAAAGATTTCCACTTGCTGCCAGATGTACCATTTTAGTTGACTAGAAATGTTAAGAACAGTTTCTTGTGCTGCATTCAAAGGTACAAACCATATTGTTTATAGCCATGTCATTTAAATTACATTGGCTTGCCTTTGATGAAAAATATCTCTACATATCAGCATGCTGATGCACACCAGTTACTTAAAGATTGGTTGCAAACCTGTGCAGTTGTACCTGTGGGAGTATGAGGCTATACAATTATCAGGCACATAATTGATCAATCAGGTGTCTGTTCATTTCCATAGCTAGAGAGAAAATGATAAATCTGTGTTAATCTAAGTTAATCTACCTTGTATACCCCCAGCCGTCTTTTGCCAGTATATCAGTTAGACTGGTATAATGTCTCAATGCCCATAATTTGGATGTGCTCAGTGGTAATCAGGACCAAAATCCATGGCTGCAGTTCTGAATAGTGGTTGGTTAAAATTGGGAAGATGAAAATATATGTAAATTAATGCATAAAGGTTGTTACAATGAAAAAGTGGCCACAAATGGAAAGTGATTTCATTTCTTGGTTGGTCCAGAGAGGAAATTATGCTATAAATAGGCATTTTGCCACATCCAAAATGATTATCTAGACCTATATTGACTGTATAGTACATTGACTTTGTTAAAGTTCTGCAATATTAATTAAAATATCTGCCAATATTCAGTTAATAAAAAGGCTAAATTTTTGGGAACCACAGATAAAAAGGTTTATATGTATAAATATGCATTTA
The DNA here is from genome assembly GCA_016617855.1 of Megalonaias nervosa. Taxonomy (NCBI): domain Eukaryota; kingdom Metazoa; phylum Mollusca; class Bivalvia; order Unionida; family Unionidae; genus Megalonaias; species Megalonaias nervosa. The sequence goes on from JAECUM010000876.1 coordinate 135,064, forward strand.
CTTGATTATTTGCTATATACCTTCCAAATGCAGCCTTGAAACTGTTTTTGTTCCAGCATCTGACCTCACTAGTTTCATCATGTGTAGTCACTATAAGATGGAGGCCTTTGACTATGAACTATTTGATGTAAATCTGCCTTAATTTGAGGTTTTTGTGAATTCTTTGGCTTTTAATCAAAGTAAATAATTTTTGTATAGTATAATAAGTGTGTGGTCTTAATAATGTTTCTTACTAGGGCCAGCTCTCTTTTTATAATATTTATAAATGATCTTAAAGTTTATATTAAGCACCATCAGACTGATATGCATACCTAATACAACTTGTCACCAAGGCCAACAGTTTCTGATGTCTAAATTGCTACATATACTTGTGTACAATTTGGTCCAACTGTCAACAATATAGACCCTTATCTGCCATTGTATAATGCACCAGCAGATGAAGGTCTGTGTTGTTTGTTCTGCTGATTACACCTAACAAACTGCATTATGAGATGGCACATCAGGGTCTATGCATTTTATAGTTTGAACTGACTTATATGTGAGTATATATGGTTACCTATTAGCCCATTATTTGGTTTGACGTTTGAGCCTCCATCCTGCAAGTGACTATGAATGATAAGTTTTTGTCAGTTTTTCTCTGCAAACCCTTGATGTTACTAAGTTTACCACTTTTCTAGTTTTTAACAGATTGTCACTCAAGTTGTAACAATTAGTAATTGTGTTCAGACAAAATCATATCTATTTGCAGATGGATCTGGTTTTGTTCTTCACAGTGAAACTTATTTTGCTTGTTGAGTATATTTGTTTATTGTCAAGTTTTGCATGTTTCCAATGTTGTTTTTAGCTCTAATGGACATAGACCAGGAGAGCTATGGGATATCTGTTGTCTCCCAGTCCATCATCTATCATCCATTTGTTAACACAAGTTTGTTATTGCTACCCTACCTAAACTGCTTGGAAGATTGCCATGAAACTTCGTTCATCCCATGGTGTAACTGGTCTTAAACGAAAATAGTGCTGCTTGGACATCAATATGGTAACCACAATGGCCATCTTGAAAATCTTGTCATGTCCATTCCATCTGAATGGATTGTCATACATGTATCAACATGGAGCTTTTTCTTAAAGACTTCATATAATGTTTGTCAGTCCTAAGTGGAAATGGTGCTGATCTGACAGCCCAATATGATCACCACATCTTCTATCCTGAAAATCTTACTATTGCTTCTCCTCCTGAACAGATTGTCGTATAAAAATGGGGTTGTCAGTAAAAGACTTCTTATGATGTCTAGTTTATCCTAAATTGAAACGGTGCCATACTGATATCCATTATGGTCACTACAGCAGCCACCTTGAAAATCTTGCTGTCATTACACATCCAGAATGGAAAATTATATCAATGGGAGTTTCACCAGAAGATTTTTTATTGGTCCTAAATTAAAACTGTGTCAATCTGATGTTTAGCATGGTCACCATGGATGTAATCTTGAAAATCAAAATCTTGTTATAGGTATTCTTAAATGGAAAGTCTTTTGGACATAGGGTTTTCATTAGAAGAGATCTTAACACTGTCTAGTTAGTCTTAAGTGAAAACAATACAAACTGATGTTCAGTCTGGCCACCATGGTGGTTATCATGAAAATATTATCTCTGTTCCATCGAAATGGATGACAATATCAGCATCGGCTTTTCTCCTACAGACCTCTCATGATGCCTCATTGCTTCTAAATGAAAACGGTGCCATTTGTGTATAAAATATGGCTCCAATGATAGTTGTCTTGACAATCCTGTTGTCACTAAACTCCCTCCCCCTGAGTCTGTGGTCTTTTTGCACCAAAAGACTTCTAATGATGTCTATTTTGTCCTAAATGAAAATGGTGCCAATCTGACGTCCAGTATGGTCACAACAGCAGCTCATTTTGAAAATCTTTAGATAGTTTCAACACTTGGCTGTTAAAAAGAAGAAATAGTCTTAAATTGGAAACTTGGCTTTTAAAAAAGAAGAACTGGTCTTGTATTGAATTCTTGGAAATTCCTTTTGGCCAGTAGAGCATCAGTCCATTCATGGAACTCTTGTTTCTGTATAACACCCTAAGAAAACATTGGACAAAGAGCTGTCGTTGGCAGCATCCTTGTCCTTTTGACATCTATTGTTATGAAAAGATCACAGTATTATGTTTTATTGTAAAATATTTACTGTTTCATTTTTCCGTTGTGTGAATATTTGTACAAATTTCCACTGATCCTTTTTTTGTAAGCAATACTAATTAGGTCCATTATGTACATGTCAAATGGTCACCAGACAGTCATCTGGAGCAATGGCTTGGTGGCAGAAATACAGAGACTTAGTGTTGACAAGAAAGACATTTGCAAAAATTAGCAAAGCTAGTAATATCTGCCAGTTTTTGAATGGGTTGAGAAAAGACTTACACATTCTTGTTAAGCAATGTGAATGATGTGTGAAATTTTACTCCCATATTTAATTTTTTTTTTTTGTTTCATTTATAACTTCGCGTCACTGCTCCCATATCTATTGCTACCCATTACGGTAACATGATTATATGATCTAGGTCAGTCATGAAAGTTCTGTTTCTGTAATTAGTCTTCAGTTGTGCTACACTTGTATGAAAAACAGACGTTGCCTTACTTGAACTGCTGAGTGAAAATTTTCGGCAGTTGAGTGAGTGACTTTTCCAGCCATTCACCAGTTGTCTGATAGGGCAACTGTTGATTCATGACTGACCAGTGATGAGAATATTGCATTGTTCATTGAAAGTCCATACTTTCTACCAGAAGTTTGTTTTTTTATTTGTTTTAATAAAGTTCATTCAAGTGCTTTGATCTAAATATTTGATGTTGATAAATGCATTCAAAAGGGACAGCAGACTGGTCTCAGTTTGTAATTACTTACAAATGGAGTTAAGAGAGTAACACAAGTTCCAGGGTAATAATCATTCATATGGTCAAATTTGTTAGCTAGAGGTAGAGATCACTTCTCAGGCATTGACAGGGGCAGGTTTATATTAAAATTTTGGAAAGTCATATACAAAGGGATATATATATATATATATATATATATATATATATATATATAATTGAATAAGTATGATGCAAGACAACCTGGTCTGTTGAACTTTTAGGCTGATTTGCAAGAAGGATATGTGATACACGAGTCTCAGGTTTCAGCATAACCATATGTAAAATGCATTTATAGCTTATGTTAATCTGTACTAATTATAACAATGTCCATGGATGCAACACCCGCTTTATACATATAACAGGAACCATGTTACAATGAGTGGGCCTTATAGTGAGGGAATGCTGTATGTAGTTTGAAAAGAATGAAATATACTTTATGTGTAGTGTGTGTTTGCATTGTTCAATCATGAATTTTGGCATGCATGATACATTAGTGTAGTTAGAATGGTAGACATCTAAATATTTTTGCAGGATGTGTGCAAATTTGAAAAAATAATTTTTTTGTCTGCAAATATTTTCTTCCAAACAGAGGCACACTATTAGTTTTAGAATACAACTAGCATGGTTGCTGCATCATTCATGCTGTAGTTTCCAGGAGGGTCACTAGTTAAAAAAGAAAGGCATGCACATGATCTGTGTCTCTGTGAATTATTTTATTGGCAAGGGACATTACTCTGTTTTCTTGAATGCCTCACTACCCTCAGGGAGTTATTGTGTTGTAAAATATTAAAAACAAAATAAAAGCCATAGCTATTACTGTAGTTTACACAGTACAATGTAAATAAAATTTAAATTATTGCATTGTTTAGTTTCAAGGTTAACTAATCTTAAAGTAAATAATAAGGGTCAGTTCAAAGCCATGTCCAGTGTCCATCCATGTACAGTAATTTTGAGCCTGGAAATTTTAGGAATCAGAGTTACATTTCAAATCCATATAGTAAAATATTACTACTTGTCTCAAATAATACATATCAACATAAAATCATGGTTTGTGCTCAGTGGGAAATTTCTTATCAATAAAAATATTCACATTAAATAGCTGAATCAGTTGCCATGTTGTGCCCTAGGGGAAAAAGGCACTTATCTACTGTTTACTTAGCATGATATATCCAATAATGTGTTATAAGTACTGATGAACCCAACAGATCAAACTAAATGACACTATAAAAAAATACATTTTTATGTTGACTGCCACTTCATGTGAGTGTTTACAGTTGTCAGAAGTCATTTGGAGTGAACTTATCCCCTTACATAACATGTACATATTTAAACATTAAAAATATTGGTAAATTGGTATATATTCTGGACATTTACTGCTTTTCGAACTAATTAAGATGAATATATCATTGGGTGTAATTAATACTCTATTAGGATTAAGAAGCCCTATAGTGGTCACCTTTTCCACCTGTCCATCTTGTCATCTCCAGAGTTTTGCAATCTTTAATAGGATGCCATTTGGTTCTTGAATTGCCTGTTTCAGAAAGATGTGCCTTTCAAGTTTTCATTTTTTTTTTTTTTAGATTCATTTTTGATGCCATTTTTCCATCAGATTTAAACCTCCATTATCTCAGATTTGTGTAAGTTCAGGAACCATGCAGTGTTGTCACTGTTGTGCAACTTGGTTTGTACATTAGTATGGAGACCTTTTTTGGGCATTGGTGTATATGTTCTCTAGAAGACCATTTGTGGGCATTATATAAGTGTGTATATCATCTTGAAGACCTTTTATGGGCATTATATTGGTGTATCTGTTATGTAGAAGACCATTTGTGGGCATTATATTAGTGTATATGTTATCTTGAAGACCTTTTGTGGGCATGATGTTGGTGTATGTTATCTTGAAGAACTTTTGTGGGCATTATCTTGGTCTCAAATGGCTGCCTTAAAATTTTTCCTATGGTCACTTCACTGAATAAATGGTTCCACTGAGATGTGATATCAGAATGAAGCAGGTTTTGAATGAAAACCATTGTTCGTATTGAAAGTGAATTTTCACTAAAACACCTCGTGTGTTTTATATTTAAGTTCTGAATGAAAATGGTGCAGTCTGGCCAATCTTTTGGCATTAACTGAGACAAGTTCACCGATCTTCTAGCAGTTATGTTGGATTCAAGGTCAAAGACCATGACAAAGATTTTTGGACTGCAACACCTGCATATTTATCTTGTACCCATGTTACCCTCAGACATGTAAGAACATACTTTTGTTAGGAAAATTTGGTATATTGGATTTTCCCGAAAGTTTTGGATAATTTTAATATCAGCAATTAAAAAATATAAAGTTGTATTGGGGTCAGGGAACAGATTTCTCATGAAATCCTACAAATTCTTTTCAGCCAAAAAGAGTGTCAGTCCCATTTGAGCAATTCATGTTCTCATGTGATCTCTTTAAAAAGTGATCTTAGTGAATGAAGAACACCCTCCATCATGAGGAAAATTTATTCAGCTTTGTATAATTAATATTAGTCCAGACTAGGAAAATCTTTTTGAAATATACACCTGATATACTGAGATCAAAGTAGTTTTTTATTGTTGTAATGAAGATCTTATGGGATAGTAGTTTGTCCTTTGATGTCCATCTGCCCCTCAGCACAAGCTTGTTATCACTACTCCGCCTGAACTTCTTAGAAGTTTGCCATGAAACTTTACATATGCATTCAAGACAAGTTCTGGTTGGTTCTCTATGAAGATGGTACTTGGATTTCCAGTATGGCAAATACAGTTGATTATCTTGAAAATCTTATGATTACTCCTCCTAAATTAATGGTCATATCAAAACAGGGTTTTACTAAGACTTAATATTGTGTTTAGTTGGTCCTAAATGATAATGGTGTCAATCTGACATCAGGTATGACAACCATGGCAACCATCTTGAAAATCTTGTTATTGCTATACCTCGAAATGGACAACCAAATCAACATAGGGTTTTCATTAAAAGATTTGTTATAGTGTTTAGCTGGTTCTAAATAAAAAAAGTATGCCAATTGGACATATAATATGACCACCATGGTATCTGGTAGTTGTATTGAGGGTTGTCTGTATCAAGGAGAGTGCATTCATTACCTTTTTTAATGGTCTCGTTTAATTTTTCATTAAATTATAGCTTCATTTGGTATATTCTTGTTGTGTATTGAATTAAAAAATTTGATTGAAGGTTGCTAATTGAGAAAGAAGTCAGTATCCTTAACAGTACACAAGTAAACCTCATCTTAACAGTACACACCTTAATCTTAATTCTCAACAGTTCACAGATAGGTTTGTATCTTCAACAGTACACTTGCCTATACCCTATATGCATTGAATACTTTTTTTTTTTTTTTTCTTAGTGGAAGATTGACATGGTTATCATTTTGGCATCCATTCGTCCATACTTTCTGTCCTCACCGTAAATTAATGTTCAAGTTTTCTGTGTACATGTCTATCTTTTCCTAGCTAAATAAAAGATGGGATCATAAAAAAGAGGTTTTATGTTTATATAATCAATCTTCTTTTTTACATGATATATAATTGGTAATTATGACATCGGTAATTTGCAAATTTTGTCCAGGTCAACATGATAGAGGCTGCAGTGAATATCTAAGTCCAGTTTAGTCAAATAATGTCAGTGTCCACATGTATGATGGGAATTTGTTATTTTTAGTCATAGAATATTGCTAATGTCAGCAACTTGACATTGAAATATGTAAAATAAACCAAAAATATAAACTCTTTTGTAAGGAAAATATTATTTTTACAGGTCTTGTTAAGCATGATACTCGTCCCCAGGAAGAGATTATCAGGGAAAGGCTGCTGCAGGTTCTGGAATCTGCATATCCCAATATTTTGGCTGTGGAAGATTTAGTCAGGTGAGTAAAATTTAAAACAAAAGCCCATTTTTTTTAAAGGTGGCTGGCATCAGTAGAAAAACAGTATAGACTCTAATCTGAAGGCACATTATGATCAGGATCTTTGTTGTTTGCAGTTTAACTGGACTTACAGGCAAGTATATATGGTACCTTGTTAAGGTGGAAGTATATCATGGTGGTAATGGTCTTAATTTAGATCTCTCTGGTACTGGCTTTAAGCCTCGGCATCAGCATGTACGTCAATTTGTGGAGATTTATCTAATGCACGTGTTTCAATCTAGATTCTTTAGTTCTCAACACCTATAAGAGCCACACTCATTAACATTGTACAGAGTAATTTGCATCAATTGTGTGAGCTTATGTTGTTGTTGACCTGAGATAAACATTCTGAATTTAGATATGAGTGTAAGATGACAGGATTTAGTAATAAATAATAAAGCATTGGGGACAATTGTCATTTACCCAGAAGAAGATTGTCAAGAGAGTGGAAGGGGTACTCAAGGATCTCCATTACTTGGGCTACCATCAGTTTGCAGCAAACATATTGGTCCCATTATGTGACCAAATGATATATAGCATTTGTTTTGCTTCAAGAGTAACTTTAACAGATGCCCATCCGATGTAATTTTCTTAGTGGCCCCTTTAAAGGTTTAACATGGTTTATTGAGTTGTTTTTGACCAGAAGGGCTTATGGGATGGCCTGTTGTCCATCATCTGTCATACATCCATTCATTAGCAAATGTTTGCTATCACATTCCTCCTAAACTGCTTTGAGGATTGTCATGAAACTTGACACACACATTTATCCCATGGTCTAGGTGGTCCTAAATGAAAATGGTGCTGCATGGACATCCAGTGTTGCTGTCACAGTGGCTATCTAGAAAATCTTGTTGCTACTCTGCTTGAGTGGATGGTCATATCATCATGGTTTTCACTAAAAGACTTCTTATGATGTCTAGTTTACCCTAAATGAAATGGTACTGATTAGACATCCAGTATAGCAGCCAACTTTAAAATCTTGTTATCACTAGTTCTCCTGAATGGATGGTCATATCAACATAGGGATTTCACTGAAAGATTGATGGTGTCTAGTTGGTCCTAAATGGAAATGATGCCAAACTGACATCCATTATGGTAACTGGCAACCATCTTGAACATTGTGGTATTGTTACTAGTACTAGGATGGTCATAAGGCATGAGGTTTTCACTAAAAGACTTTCTATGATGTCTGATTGATCCTAAATGAATATGGTGCCAATCTGACATCAATATGTCTGCCATTGCAGCCATTTTGACAGTCTTGTGATTGCTGTTCCTCCTGAATGGATGGTTCACCAAAAGACTTCTTATGATATCTGGTTTGTGATAAAATAAAACTGGTGCCAATCTGATGCTCCGTATGGCTGTCATTGCATCCGTCTTGAAAATCTTACTGTTACTCCTTCTGAATGGCTGGACATATCAACATAAGGTTTTCAATAGAAGACTTCTTGTGACATCAGGTTGGTCCTAAATAAACTTGGTGCTGATGTGCTGATGTGACAGCCAATATGGCCACCACAGCAGTCATCTTGAAAATGACTTCTCCTGAATAGATGGTTATATCAGCATGGGGTTTTCACTAAAATACTTCACCATGGCAGACAACTTAAAAATCTTATCACAACTCTACTTGAATATTGATGTGGGATTTTCACCAGAAGACTTCTCACAATGTCCACTTTGACTTAATGAAAATAGTGCAAATCTGACATCCAATATGGCAACAATAGCAACTATCTTGAAAATCTTGTTTTTGCTATCTCTCCTGAATGAAAAGTAATACCTTGAAAATATTGTCTGCTTCTGTCCAAGTGTCGGTGATATTGGCATGAGGTTTTCACCAATAGACTTTTTATGATATCTAGTTGGTCCAAAATGAAAATGGTGCCAGTCATACATTCAGTATCATTGCCACAATGAATATCTTTAAACTTTTGTTGTCACGACTCCCCAATATAGGATGATTATTATGACATGGAGTTTTCACCAAAAGAGTTCTAATGATGCCTACTTTGTCCTAAATGAAAATGGTGCCAAGTTGATATTCTAATATATCCACCATGGCAGCTACTGTGAAAAACTTATCACTGAAGAATATCAGAGATGGTTTCAACACATGACAGTTAAAAGGTAGAAATGGACTGATCTTGAATTCAAGGAAATTCTTTTTACCCAGCAAATGTCGGTCCCTTTGAGGAACTCTTATTTAATTTGCATTGCTTTATGTAGATAAGTAGAGTATTAACCAATCCAAAGGTTTTTTTTGCACTAGGGAGATCCAGGAGTACCAGTTTAGACGTATCATTTGCAGGTGTAGCATGTGTAGTACATGTGCTTATCTTTGGAGTTCATACATTATTGTGCCCATAGAATGGGGACATATATAGTTTTTTTCCAGGACATTCTGCAGCTTGTACCCCTATCTTCATCTGACTAAACAAAAGGACATTATTGATAAAATTTGGATGACAATTATTCATTTCTTTCAGATATTTTAAATTTGTTAATTAACCTTTCACATCTCCATGCAAATGCTATTGTATCCATTTCCTTTCCAAGTGATTGTCATGGCTGATGTTAATCCAATGACATTATAGTCTGTGTCACCTGGATGTTTTGTTAATTACAGCGAACCATTGTATGCTTATATTTTTAGGTGTACGAATCAGTTTGGGCTTATCAGAGTGAACTGTTTCATTCTGTTCAGTCAGCTTCTGATATTTACCTAGGCAACCATTTTGCAAAAAGGGTTGTTGCTATACTAAAGTTTTGACCTCTTCTTAAAAATAGACTTATCCAGCAACCCCAGAATGCTTTGGAATTAAGCTAGTCAGGATTACCATAAGGTATTTTAAGTTCCAAATTCATGGCCCAGGATTAAAATTAGCTAAGCCGATAACAATCATATCAATAGTGTTTGCATGGATATGCAGAAAGACTGGTATAAAATTCAAAATAGTTCAAAATTTAGCAGTTGTGTGATTTTATTTCGTCAGGTTAAATAGCGGTATGCACTGCAGAGGGTCCCAGAGAAAACAGTTTTGTGTGTGCGTGCGTGGGTGCATGCGTGCGTGCGTCCGTTTTTTTTTCTCCATGGACAGCATTGTTGATTTTTTGTAGGTAAGTAATCCTTTACTAGATTAGCTTCTCATTTGGTATATTATTTAATCACATACTTCTCTTATCTCAATTTCCCTCTGACCCCTTTGTGGGGGTAAGAATTGGAGACACATTGTGCTTGAAGTTTCTGGTTTAGATTTTTTAATCCAATCATATTGTCATAAACCCTTTTCATACCAAAGACTTGAAACAAATGGTACTAACAGCTGCCTTGCTAGGTACTCAGCATTAAGAGGTTAGTGTTAGGACTGGTTGGCCTGGTGTCAGGATAATGTGACTGGGAGGGACATCATGCTACTTGTCTGCATCACGATGCCCCAGTGCTTGATATCACTGTAAACTGCCACACTGCAGACATCATAGCAATATGACTGAATTTTTTTTTGCTTTTTAAAGCCACATTAAAATCCAAATCACACACATAAACCCTTTTTTCAAATAACTCGACGTCTTGAATATATCATCACATACACCCCCCCGTCTCTTAGTATCACTCCTGTCTCTGGATTTTTTGCAGTTGGGTGGGGCAGTGGTGTAAAGCAGGGGTTTCAAACACACAGCCCGCCAAGCTGTATCCTATGGCCTGCAAAATATTTGGCATCACAAAGTGTCACAAGAGATGACAAAGGTGGTGCGGCCCTTGGGCCATCGTAAATACCCTCATGCGGCCCTCAGTTTGGTTTGAGTTTGAGGTCCATGGTGTAAAGGATGATAATGGGAACACATTTTACTTAACTTTTTTGGTTAAAGCATTTTAGCTTAGCAAGTCCTTAATTGATTTACTGTATAATTAGAAGATATTATGATCATATTCTCACTTTTTTTCAGTTCTACTTCTGCCCCAGGGTTCTGTCCCAGGGTGGTGTGAGCGTGTCAAGGATTGTAATGGGGACACATTTAACTTTAGGTTTTTTTGGTTGACATTCCATTAGACTTATATTTTCATAAACCCTCTACCAGTTCACTTCATGTTTGGAATATAACATCGTTGCATGCTCCATATTTACAATGCTTGTCATGAGGACAGAAATTTAAATGGGGTCACAATTTGGTTTCAGTTTCTTTCATCACTTATATTTACATATCCCGTTTTTCAATTGACTTCATAAATTTAATGTAGCATCATCACATGCTCCCATTGAACAGTACTACTCTTCCTCTGGGTTCTGTTCCAAAGTGGGACCATGAGTCAATAATTAAAATAGAGAGACATTTAAGTTAAAGTTTTTTAAATGAATTCACTTTGTGCAACTTCATCCCATACGCAATTGTCCCTTCATGTGGGAAGAATTTGACATGACATACTGGCCATGTCAGAGGGGTGGCTGTCTTTGAGAGATACTTTTCAATATAAATGCACAGGTTCCAGGAGATTCTAGCCATAATGTACAGGTGGACACAAGTTAGGGTGCCTTTTTGAGAGTTGTGATCGCAGTATCTGTTCTAAATAAATAATATTTGCACACAAAAAAATATTTTAGTTATATTTTTGAATTTATTGTAAATTCAGCTATGTCTTTTGAATTCTAAGAACATTGTATTGTAGTAAAACACACTTTTATTAAGACAATATATAAAAATAATTATTTATTTACAAATTCATGGCTAATCCACTCATCTGAGAAAATTCCTTCTCTTTGGGAGCTGCTCGATCCCAAAATTGTTCTAATGCCTATATCTTTGCTCACTGTGCTCCATCCCAAAATTGTTCTAATGCCCATATCTTTGCTCACCAGTAGTGTAGACCTGAAATGAACAAATGTAGTTACTTGTAAGTTTCACATATTCATGATTTGATTATGATTTACATTGTTCATCTGCAGGATTGTGCAAGCCGAGGAGTCGATGGTTCTTCAGCAGCTTGCAGAGCTGAAACAGAGGGAGTTGGTGCGAGAAATGGAGACAGGTGGTTTTGTCAGGCGTGTCTTGGATGACAAGACAGGTAATGCAGCTGTACATGATAGAATTTGTCAGATGTGTATTTTAATGTGAGATAATAGAAACACTGTGTAGACAGATATGTATACACCTCTCCCTTGATAACTTGTGTCCAGATAACTTGGGAACCCACTTATAATGCAGACTCAGGCAAGGATTCAGCTTTTTGTTTTAGAAAATATCAAAAGAATTGGCCCCTGATTGTTGAACATGAAGAAAATCGCTATCCAAACTAGTAAATAAAAATTATCAATACACTGTAAATACCAGTATTTGTTGATATTTTGATTAATGAAAATGTCATGAATGCCTACTGATGGCAGGACTTAAGGAAATAAAGACAAATAAGTTTTGTCAAGTGAAGTTGAAATTTTAGTTCTGTTTCTTAATTCAGTTTCAGTGTAATCATCATAAATGTTATATACCCTCTTGCATCACAGCTACATAAGTATTTCTGAGAACCTAATATGTCACGACTTTGTTTTGATCTCTGATTTATGCAGTGTTTGTTGTACTGTTAAAATCAATTTAAAGCAGACATGCTTTGTATTATTGTACTAATTATGTCTTCTGTATCAGATCAAATAAAGGAGTTGGAAAAATGAAAAATAAAAAATGTTTAGAGGCATGCAAATCCTACCTGGGTAAGAACTACCAGTCACAATAGTATGACTCGTGCTAGTATGTCAGCTAAACTCATTTCAGTTGACCAGTTGCATACTATGATAGATATTATGTAGGTAAAATAATTAAAGTATGTAACATATATCAGTGGTTTATTCTACTCATTCTACTGTTTTGTGAATGTGATCAATGATAGCAGGAGAAATAAGTGAAAGGAGTGCTCAATGCATCAAAACGTTTTTGGAGAATCGAGTTTGAAAGTTTGTAGCAAACTTAAAATTCCTGAGCAGAAGTTCACTATTACTAGCAATAAAATCAAAACATCAGTATTTTACTAATAGAACAATATTTCAAAATAATGAGTTTTAATGTTGATGGTTGCTGTTTCACGAATTAAATGTCCCTAGTTTTTTAAAAAAGGAAACCTTGTTTTATTATGAATGAAGAATAACACTCAAATATATCCATATTCATATGCAGAAAAGAAGTGAAATGTTTTCAGAGTACACATGATATACATTCAAGACTTCTTGGAGCAATGTTGTTAGTCTTATAGAGGGTGGCTTTCTTAAAAATAAAAGTACTTTACACAGAAAAGTGGAATGGTTCATTAGAAAAAGTATTCTTTGATAACCATTCCCAGTGCAGTTGTGAAGCAAGTATTGAATCATTTAACAGCCTCCCACCAGAACCATATTCTTACTGTTGATATCCAGTAGGGATGGCATTCCTTCCTAAATTTTCAGAGGTCCCTCGATAACTCACAAACAAGTGGTCTATGTTTTTGGACCCTGTTGTGCACAAGTTGTTAAGGAAAGGTGTATTAATGCGAGATAATAGAATCACTGTGAATAGGAGACCAAAATCCATTGGAAATACACATTCATGTCAGGTAATAGAATAACAATGGGTAGAAGAGCAAAATCTGTTAGAATGTATATTAATGGGAGATAACTGAATCACTGGGTAGAAAAGGAAAATCTGTCAGATATATATATTAATGGGGAAGAATAAAATCACGGGGGTTGTGGGGAGAGGGGGCAGGAAAATCCAAATGGATAGAACAGTCTCGTTGTCACAGATGTGGCTTGCATTGTATTATAGATTGTTGAATACATTTTACAGTGTTAATAGTGATATGATAAACCACATGAATACAGATGATTATACTATTGCAGATGAATACAGTTGGTTGATTATACTATCCCACATCAATACAGATGGTTGATTATACTTCCCCACATTGATACGGATGGTTGATTACACTTCCCACAGCAATACAGATGGTTGATTATTCTTCCCACAGCAATACAGATGGTTGATTATACTATCCCACAACAATACAGATGGTTGATTATATTTCCCACAGCAATACAGATGGTTGATTATACTATCCCACATCAATACAGATGGTTCATTATACTGTCCAACATCAATACAGAAAGTTCATTATACTGCCCCACATCAATGCAGGTGGTTGATTAGACTTCCTCACATCAATACAGATGGTCCATTATACTGTTCCACATTAATACAGATGGTTGATTATACTATCCCACATCAATACAGATGGTTAATTATATTATCCCACATCAATACAGATGGTTGATTATACTATCCCACATCAATACAGATGGCTGATTATACTTATCCATATCAATACAGATGGCTGATTATACTATCCCACATAAATACAGATGGTTGATTATACTTTACACTGGAAAGAGTGACATTTTACTACCCCACCTCAATACAAATGGTTGATTATATTATCCCACATACTATCCCACATCAATACAGTTGGCTGATTATACTATCCCACATCAATACAGATGGTTGATTATACTATCCCACATCTCTGCAGATGGTTGACTATATACTTTCCCACATCAGTACAGACGGATGATTAAACTGTACACTGGAAAGAATGACATAGTACTGTCCCACATAAATACAGATGGTTGATTATACTACCAAAGCATTAATACAGTTCATTGATTCTTTTACGCTGTTAAAAGTTGCATTATATTAATGTGTGTGCCAGTGTGGTCATGTAAATGCATTTACTCGGTGTTAATTGTTCCAAAACTTAATAATACAATAGTTAAAACCAGAGTATATTCAATCCTGATTATTGAAGAATCTGCACCTTAAATGTCATACGAAATCTTCGACACAACATTATTGATTGCATTGGACTCTTACGATGGTGGTCGGTACTAATCTGGGTCAAGAAAAGAAGAATTTGGGTCTGTCATAATAAATAAAAGGGCAGTACGAGTTTATTTTTGACATCACATTGTGCAATATTCAGTCTGGTTTGTACTGGATCATGCCTTTTGTTGACCTGTCCAACAGTGTCAGCATAATTTAACACTGATTTTACCTTGTGTGTTTCTTAGGGCTTGTAAAAAAATGACCATCAAAAGATAAATGTATATATGAGGATTCAATAAAGTTAATACTTGCCTTTTAAAGTTGTGTATAATCAAATTCTAAAAAGTGAGACCCATTAATAGTCGGTGTTGAATGTGGACAAGACCTGTATGACTTACTATACCTCACATGAATACAGATGGTTGATTAAACTATCCCACATCAGTACAGATGATTAGTTATATTTTATAAACTTTTCAGAAACTGGTTGATAAATTAGGGCCAAATTAAAATGTGCATCTTGACATCAAGGCCTTACTACATGTGTACAGGTGCCTGTAATTCCAGTCTGCCAAGTAACAAGTCATGGTCATACTCTTTGTAAAGTTTACTCCATGTTGTTCACAGCTCTCAATGACAGAGTAGGGGATTAATGTTTTTGAACTGTCTGTTATCAAAAGCATTGCATTTTAATCGAGTATAATAAATCTTTTAATCTTGACAAGTTCTGTACTATGTAAGCAACATGTTGGCTTGTGTACATTTATTTTTTTGCAAATATATTATTCATCCATTTGGATAGTCAGTCATACCTACTCATTTTTATTTCTGTATTTTTGAGAAAGTCATTTGTATAGTCAATCATAGTCACTCATTTTCTCTGCATTTTACAGAAGTTCAGGAGGTGAAACAGATGCCAACTATTGCAGCCAACCAGCAGCCAACTATTGCAATCATCACAGCCAACTACTATGAGAAAGTCGCAGTTGATGCCATGATGCAAGATAAAACCACATTTGTCAGGTTCAAAACAGGAGGTGAGAAATGTCTACATAGTGCAGTACCTGGTGGGAGGATGGATGTGTGGATGATCGTATGAATGAATGGATTACTGTTCACCTGAGTTGAATTTATTGGGAATGTTATACTTTCAGGAGGCCTTGCATATCATCTGATTATTTTCTTGCTAGTTGTTTACGTCATCACAGCAGATATCAACATTTATATGAAGTTCATTTAAAAAGTTCTAGTAAATTCATACTAAGAGTTCTTTTGTTGATGCTAAATGATTGGTCAATTATTATTAAATATTCTTCTTCAGTGTAGGAATTTTTAAAGTACAGATTATAATTGAAATAACAGTCTACACATACATTTGTTCTATCATGGCTGGTTTCTTTTGAAATACTGCACAACTGTTGACAAAGTTGAATCTTATTTTTCGTTTTGATCATTTTAAAGCCAACTTTTCTATTTAGGATTCAGGTATTGTGATTTCTATGCATTCCTTACACATGATCAGACAAAGTATCACTCCTGGTACCACTATCAGCCAAACTATCACTCTTGGTACTGGTATCAGCCAAACTCTCAATCTTGGTACTGGTATCAGCCAAACTATCACTCTTGGTACTGGTATCAGCCAAATTATCACTCTCAGTACCGGTATCAGCCAAACTATCACTCTCAGTACCACTATCAGCCAAACTATCACTCCAAGTACCACTATGAGCCAAACTATCGCTTACTATCACTCCAAGTACCAGTATCAGCCAAACTATCGCTTTCAGTACCGGTATCAGCCAACTATCACTCTCAGTACTGGTATCAGCCAAACTATCACTCTCAGTACCTGTATCAGCCAAACTGTCACTCTCAGTACTTGTATCAGTCAAACTATCACTCTCAGTACCACTATCAGCCAAACTATCACTCCAAGTACCACTATCAGCCAGACTATCACTTACTATCACTCCAAGTACCAGTATCAGCCAAACTATCACTCTCAGTACTGGTATCTGCCAAACTATCACTGTCAGTACCGGTATCAGCCAAACTATCACTCTTGGTACTGGTATCAGCCAAACTATCACTCTCAGTACCGGTATCAACCAAACTATCACTCCAAGTACCACTATCAGCCAAACTATAACTCAGTACCAGTATCAGCCAAACTATAACTCTCAGTACTGGTATCAGCCAAACTATCACTCTCAGTACTGGTATCAGCCAAACTATCACTCTCAGTACTTGTATCAGCCAAACTATAACTCCAAGTACCACTATCAGCCAAACTATCACTCCAAGTACCACTGTCAACCAAACTATCACTCCAAGTACCACTATCAGCCAAACTATTACTCCAAGTACCACTATCAGCCAAACTATCACTCTCAGTACCGGCATCAGCCAAACTATCACTGTCAGTACCGGTATCAGCCAAACTATCACTCTCAGTACTGGTATCAGCCAAACTATCACTCTCAGTACCGGTATCAGCCAAACTATCACTCCAAGTACCACTCTCAGCCAAACTATCACTCTCAGTACCGGTATCAGCCAAACTATCACTCTCAGTACCACTATCAGCCAAACTATCACTCTCAGTGCCTGTATCAGCCAAACTATCACTCTCAGTACCACTATCAGCCAAACTATCACTGCAAGTACCACTATCAGCCAGACTATCACTTACTATCACTCCCAAGTACCAGTATCAGCCAAACTCACTCTCAGTACCCGTATCTGCCAAACTATCACTTTCAGTACCGGTATCAGCCAAACTATCACTCTTGGTACTGGAATCAGCCAAACTATCACTCTCAATACCGGTATCAACCAAACTATCACTCCAAGTACCACTATCAGCCCAACTATAACTCTCAGTACCGGTATCAGCCAAACTATCACTCCAAGTACCACTATCAGCCAAACTATCACTCTCAGTGCCAGTATCAGCCAAACTATCACTCTCAGTACCGGTATCAGCCAAACTATCACTCTCAGTACCTGTATCAGCCAAACTATTACTCTCAGTACCAGTATCAGCCAAACTATCACTCTCAGTACCTGTATCAGCCAAACTATAACTCCAAGTACCACTGTCAGCCAAACTATCACTCTCAGTGCCAGTATCAGCCAAACTATCACTCTCAGTACCGGTATCAGCCAAACTATCACTCTCAGTACCTGTATCAGCCAAACTATTACTCTCAGTACCGGTATCAGCCAAACTATTACTCTCAGTACCAGTATCAGCCGAACTATCACTCTCAGTACCTGTATCAGCCAAACTATCACTCCAAGTACCACTATCAGCCAAACTATCACTCTCAGTACCGGTATCAGCCAAACTATCACCCAAAGTACCAGTATCAACCAAACTATCGCTCTCAGTGCCTGTATCAGCCAAACTATCACTCTCAGTACCACTATCAGCCAAATTATCGTTCTCAGTACCGGTATCAGCCAAACTATCACTCCAAGTACCACTGTCAGCCAAACTATCACTCAGTACCTGTATCAGCCAAACTATCACTCCCAGTACCACTATCAGCCAAACTATCACTCACAGTACCACTATCAGCCGAACTATCGCTCTCAGTACCGGTATCAGCCAAACTATCACTCAAAGTACCAGTATCAACCAAACTATCGCTCTCAGTACTGGTATCAGCCAAACTATCACTCCAAGTACCACTATCAGCCAAACTATCGCTCTCAGTACTGGTATCAGCCAAACTATCACTCCAAGTACCACTGTCAGCCAAACTATCACTCAGTACCTGTATCAGCCAAACTAGCACTCCCAGTACCACTATCAGCCAAACTATGACTCTCAGTACCGGTATCAGCCAAACTATCACTCCCAGTACCACTGTCAGCCAAACTATAACTCTCAGTACCGATATCAGCCAAACTATCACTCTCAGTACCGGTATCAGCCAAACTATCACTCTCAGTACCGGTATCAGCCAAACTATCACTCTCAGTACCTGTATCAGCCAAACTATCACTCACAGTACCGGTATCAGCCAAACTATAACTCTCAGTACCGGTATCAGCCAAACTATCATTCTGAGTACCGGTATCAGCCAAACTATAACTGTCAGCACTGGTATCAGCCAAACTATTACTCTCAGTACCAGTATCAGCCAAACTATAACTCTCAGTACCGGTATCAGCCAAACTATTACTCTCAGTACTGGTATCAGCCAAACTATCACTCAAAGTACCACTATCAGCCAATCTATCACTCCAAGTACCACTATCAGCCAAACTATCGCTTACTATCACTCCCAAGTACCAGTATCAGCCAAACTATCGCTTTCAGTACCTGTATCAGCCAAACTATCACTCTGGATGCTCACCGTTATGGATCACTGCCATCTCACCTCTGTCTGTGTGGGTTTGAGTCTCGGGCTCGACCAATGTGGGCACATGAGAAGCTTACCAGTAGCTTCTTGTGGGCGGGTGGTTCTTTCCGGGCTTTTCCCGGGTTCTTCCTGCACCATTTATGCTGGTTGCCATGTATAGTCTATCTTGTGCTGGAAACAAACCCTATAACAACAACAACAACCAGTATCAGCCAAACTATCATTCCCGGTACTGTTTTCAACCAAATAATCATTCCTGATATTGGTATCAACCAGACTAACACTCCTGGTACTGGTATTGGCCAAACTGTCACTCCTGAAAATGGTATCACATGCTGAGGGAATGTCCCATTGTCATTGTCATCAATTTTAATTCAGTCATTTCCAGCAATGTAAAAATGTGTAGTACTTGCATTGGAATCACCTTCAGTGGCATAAGTGGTCAGCACAAAAAAGGAAAGGCATTCTTTAATACTTTATGATTTGTTTACTTAGGAGTTTTTTCAAAGCAACAAATAAGCTGATAAATGGGAAAGTTTCTGCATCTCACAAGTGATAAAATCAAAGATTTTAATTTGCCTAATACTCAGTAGGGGCATAACACACAAGACAGCAAGTGATGTAGATGGCTATCTTTGTCTTCCTTTTACATTACTTCTAAATGGCTGATCATGTCAACATTGTGCTATCACCAAAAGACTTCTTATGTGATGTCTAGTGTGTACTAAATAGAAATGGTATCATTCTGATATCAAATATGGCCATCATGGCATCCATCTTGGAAAGGTTTTCATTACTTCTTCAAAACGGAAAGTCCCATCAGAATGGGATTCCAGAGAAAATTTCTTATGATGCCATGTTCCTAAATGAAAATGGTAAAAAGTTGACATCCAGTATGCCCACCACAGCAGCTAATTTGAAAATCTTGTTATTGTTGAAGAATATCAAAGATGGTTTCAACATCTGACAGCTAAAATGATGAAATGGGTTTATCATAAATTCCTGGAAAATTTTTTCTGCCCGTAGTGTATTGGTCTATTCATGAGACACTTCTTTGTTATGTTTTTAATCTAAAATACTTAATTGTTGTGCATTCAGTATTCTTTTTAAACATTTTCAGGGGAGTCCCATGTGTACACCATTGGTTTCATTGGCGAGCACAAAGTGGTGTCTACTAAACTGCCAGCCATTGGTCATCATAGAGCTGCCCAGATTTCTGCTGGCAACACCACCACAAGGCTGCTAGGTAAGTGAATAACAGGGCTTTGCTTTTTGTTGACAGTTTCAAACCAGATTTTCCTTAAGGGCTGTTTAGAATTAATAACTCCATCAGGACTGGTAGCACACAAGTTATTTGTTTCTATCAATCTTTTGGTGTTTTTATTCATGGTTTATCATCCAGGTGTTTTTGTGCACACGTTTGTTTTTTTTTTTCTGTTGGAACAGAAACAGGTGAGTGGCAATGACTTGTTAATAAAGTCAAACCTGTCTTAGTCAACCCCTTTTAGGAAGTGATGAAAATGGCTTCTTTGGACAGGTGATTGCTTAATGGAGGCTAATTTTCTACAACAATTCAGTTTTTTGGATCACTGAAATGTGGCTGTTTAAGGCCGGTTATCGCTTAATAGAGGTAGCTTGAAAGCAGATTGGTGTATCATTGTATACTTAACCATCTTGAACTGATATCGTTTCATTACCCTGCCAAATTAAATTCACAATCATTGCTTGCATTGAGATAAAAAAACCATACCATGCAAGATTAAATTTGAACTGAGTATTGCAAGGGAAACAACTCTTATCTGATGCAAAATGGAATAAGAAACCAGGTATTCCAAACTTTTCTACCACAGACAATGGGAAGGAGCACTAACTATGTCAGAAACAACAAAAGAGATTCTGAAAAATCAAGGTACCAGAGCACAGAGAATTCTCATGGCTAGCAGACACATATTTGAAGATAAGCCCTGTCACTGTTGTCAAGAATATGAATGTGTTTTCCAATCAAAGAACATGCAGATTGTTTGAGCCATTGGTCAGAAGTATTAAAAACTGGATCGTTTTTCTAAGATCCTTTGAAATTTAATGATACAGTGCTTAAATGTTTTGCTTGCCCATTTCCGATATGAAATGTAGGGGAGCTGTTGTACTACTCCAGGTGTTAGCATCAGCATCTGCACACAGCCTCACTGCTTCTTAGTTTTTAATCCTTTGGCAACAAGAGCGGGTTTTGTAGCAGCTACCTCTTGGCAATGGGGCTAATATTACTGAGTTTGTATAAGCATATACATTATTTGTACTTTTTTAAATATTTACGTTTAGCTCAGGATTTCTGTTCCCTGTATCCATACAGTTACTTTTAAGACTAAAATCATGAAAATTGGAAAGGGGATGCATATTGACAAGCACGACACCCTTATCACAAAAGTAGGTCAGTGTGATCCATATTTCATACTTTGCTGACTTAGGTTAAATTTGTTTTAAGTTTATTTGTCAAGCTTCGTTCATGCTAGAATCATCAAATTTGAAGATTCTGTGCATTTCTAATATTACTGCATTGTTACAGCAAAGACAGTCAGTGTGACCTACATTTCACATTTTACTGGTTTAGGTTAATTCTTCTGTTGGCTCATCACCAAATAGGTTTATTACACCCTAAATACATACTGTTATGCACAGAATAATGAAACTTTGTAAGGGGATGCTGCTTTGGCATTATCTTTGTCACTACTTACCCAGAATGGATAGTGATATTGAGATGGATTTTTCACCAAACAACTTAAAATCATGTCTTCATGGTCCTAAATGAAAATGGTACCAATCTGACATAAAGTATGGCAACCACAGCAGCTTTATTTGAAAATCTTAAAACTGAAGAATATCAGAAATGGTTTCAGCACTCAGCAATTACAAGGAAAGAAATGATCTTGTGTTGAATTCCTGAAAGTTCTGTTTGGTTAGTAGAATGT
Source organism: Megalonaias nervosa (assembly GCA_016617855.1). Classification (NCBI taxonomy): domain Eukaryota; kingdom Metazoa; phylum Mollusca; class Bivalvia; order Unionida; family Unionidae; genus Megalonaias; species Megalonaias nervosa. Next base: position 157,110 of record JAECUM010000876.1, read on the forward strand.
GCATTCCTTTGAGGGACTTGTTCTTTTACACCTCACCTCACTGAGGTTCCACTCTAGAATTTCATACTCATGCATAGGGTTTGATTTTTGAAGAAAAACAATTTCCCCTGTTTTCTACACTGGTTATTGGTAGACTACCAGACAATAGCCATTTTGATCAGCTGCCTGCATTAGATGGTAAATAGTTTCCATAATTACCACATTAAAGACAGGTCAGTCATAGTACATAAAAGAAGCATAGAGGTATGCCAACATTCTCTCCATTGTCTATATTGTAAATGCAAACAACTTCACCTTGTCCTTGTCCTTCTGTCTTGACTGCTCTAGGGTCCTGAGTATCCACCTACAAATGCAGGAGGTTGTGGGTTCGAACCCCGGCTGAGTCGTACCAAAGACTTATAGAAATGGTACAAGTGGCTGCCTCGCTTAGCACTCAGCACGTAGTCCCCAAAACACACAAACACACTTGTCATTCTCTCAGAAGTACATTATGACTGTAGAGTGGAACCTAAGCAAGCAAATTTTGGTGCTGCTTACCTTTTGTTTCCAAGCATATCTCAAAGAAAAATAATTTTTATCTGAATATACCTGATTTTCAGAATAGAAATAAATGGTTTTCGCTTTTTTGTAATGGCCTTTCAGAGGCTGCAATGTACATATATGTTCTGCTCTACAGTTTCATAGTTTGTGTTGCAAACTCCCCCCAGCTTTGTTGGGGTGGGTTGTAAGGTTTTGGTTATCATTATCTAGAGGGTGATCGCCAACGGTGTAATGTTCCCGGAATGAGTAAATATCAACATAAAGTGTGAAACTTATAGATGGAATAGATAAAGATCTGAGCAGAAATATAAAACAGAATGACACGAGTCCCCGTACATGTAAAAACAATAAAATTTAATCAAAATTCATAAACAATGAAATTCATAAACAATTGTGATAAGGAATTACATTTGAAAGATACACTTCTTTTTTAATTAAATTATTCAATGAATTTCAAACACAGATATGCTTATACAAATAGCCGATCTGTTAAGCAATAGAATTAATTCATCATCGAACCGAGTGAATGATCAAAATCACTGCTTTGTATAGATTCATAACCTGATGGTTCTGGTTTAGTCCAAATTCACTGCAACTGTTCTTTTGACTCCCTTGTGCCTGTAAGTCTAGGTCCTTTCCACTTTTCCCTTTTTCCAAATTCTCAGGAGTTACACTGCCTTTGGCCCTCCAACTTTGTGTGGTCACTTTGGCTTTGCAAGTACGTGATATGTCACGTGGTGCTATCTCACCTTCCAAATGTAAACAAAATGGCAACCTAAGTATTCTGTTAGGTACCCTACTGGGAAGAGATCATTACTTTCTCCTCACGTTAATGTCAGATAAGTTCTATCGGAATTCAAATAGATACCAACGGCCATCTGGTCTCACTAAACACGGCAGACCATAAACAGACCTAGTTTCCTAAGATTAATGTACTCCCTAATGGCTGTTTCAACACTAGCTTACAGGTAACAACACCCCAAGACATCAGTTCCGGTCCCGACTTAATTATACAGATGAATGGATGAATTCCTTACATGACTCAACTACGGCATTTAGAGTGAATGCCCACATTCAAGCCTCTAGCATATATGAAACCTCATTACATGGTTTAACAACATTAATTTCACATGGTTTAACAACATTAATTTCAGTCAATATACACTCAAGTCTTTATCATATGTGACCGTATCTAAATCGGAGAATTTACATGGATTCTTGAAACTCATATCACTAAAGTAAGGTATGAAATTCTAGATATATATTTACCTATAACAAACGAGACTATGCGTTCAAACAATTCATCAAACTTATATAAAGAATATCATTGTACAGATTCATATAGATGAACTCGCACAGTTGTATTCATATCAAGAAAACTGATCTACCAATCTAACCAAATAAATCATGCAAATATAAGCAAATAAATCAAACAAATTATCATATGGATATCAAGAGATTACATGAGATTGACGCAAAATACCCTGTGTCTTCAAGATTTTACCGCTAGAATTGAGTTCGTAGATTTCCAGACATCCGATCCCTTGGATCCTAATTATGAGTGAATTTCTTCTAAATTCGACCCGGAGTCCTCCCTTTGTTTTTCTGTTGCAGAAAATGGTGTCGACTGATTAAAAGTGTTGCGAAAAGCACATTTAACCCGTGAAATTTCATGTGGAATCACGCCCCCTTATTCAGCGTAGCCAATCCGAATTAAATCTATCTCCTGTCCGAATTAGGCGCCAAAAAAAAAAATGTAGTCCGTCTGATTAAAAGTGTTGCGATAGGCACATTTAAAACAGAGTTTTCACGTGGAAACACCCCCCACCCCGTATTCAGCGTAACCAATCCAAATTATAGTTAAGGCGCTAAAAAATGTAGTCCGCCTGACAACCTCAGATTATCAAATACTGATCGCTGGGAAATTTCAAATCTGACAATTCCGATACAGATTGGAAGTTAACCCCTATCCTTCTCAGTTAAATAAATGAATGCTTCATTAAGAACCACTGCTCACATGACAGTGACATTACCAATCAGTGTGTTATGGCGATTTAAACACATGCCAGTCTCCATAAATCTAATTAATTATTCACCTGTCTAACTTAATGTGTTCTTCATAGATCGACCCTTACAGTTTGCATTGGGTTTTGTTTTGTTTTTTTAAACTTCCCAGATTTTCTTTGCTGTTAATCCTTGGGGTTTTTTTGTTTTAAAAAATGAATTTTTATATTTTAGATATTTTCAAAAGAACTTTAAATTCCCTTTATTTTGGTGTATGATTGATTGGTGTAACTTGGGTTGGAGGGTGTAAATTGTGGCCTTA